>JAUTCZ010054419.1:0-10582 GCA_032273805.1 Melanodrymia brightae | reverse complement strand
ATTATGCTATGCAGAGACAAAATCTCTAAACGGGATGGGAGGTGTGTGTTTGTGCCTTCAAGTTATGGTTATGGTAAATCATAAATAATTATTGCACAACATAATACAATGCTTTTGAAGGGCAGGGGTATCGGACACTATCCACGAACCCCCATTGCTTCGAGTTACATCTAGTTACAAATAATAACAGGTTTGGTTTATTAAAGTAATGTCAAAACTTATATGCATGTACATTGCAATACAAAACTGCCTCGATAGTTAGAGGCAGCTGCCTATTTTAATAGATAATGAACACCCTGGTATTGCATTTAAAGTTCAATAAAGAGTGAAACCTGTCAATTTAAGTTTACTTGTCTTGCTTATTTGGTCATTACTTTGTCAGATATGTCCTACCATTAAACATGGATTTATGATAGAGTGATAATAATAGATGCTATTCAAATTCATATAGATTGTGATCTGTGAAGGTTATGGCATGTCTACTTTGAGTTTGGTTTCTAAGTGGCCCCGTGAAGATGGCATGTGTGATGTAGGTATTCAAGAGCTGTAGATTAGTCTAAGGAAATCAGGTGAATGATTGCTGGCCTGCCCTTGAGTTCAGTTATCAGTTACCGTTATGGAACCATACTAGTTTATTTATTTACATTTTGCTTTATGATTGTCTGCCTGAGATAAAAGCTGGATATTTGGCAAATGACTGGTGTCCATGATACACACCTGTCAGGAAATGTTCGTTAAATATGTTATTGAACATATTTATTGCTTAGTATAGACTGAAATACAAATGCCCAGTATCTTTTGGTTTTATATCAATATAATATATGTATATAATATAGTTATTTGTGAGTTATTCCTTGATAGAAGATGATTTTCCCTTTGAGTCAAACATTTGATGGCATTTTATTAAATCTATTGGTTTCTTTTGAAATGCTCAGCAAGTGGATTCGATATTGCTTTCTACTTCTGACTTAGCTGGACTTAGATTGATAACTATCTGTATCAACTCTGGTGATGATGAATTAGTAAATGAAATGTAATAAAATTGCAATTCTTAACATTTTATTTTTTAACACATGATCCGTATTTCTCACTGGGGAATATTTTAATTTAAGCCAAAAAAACCTCACTTGTCTAATATAATTTATTATACTAGTTTAGAAATATTTGCCAATTCAGCTAATTGTTTCTGAAAAAGTACTGCAAATATGTATGTATAGCACCACATCAAAAGTATTCACTAAAATGGCATTTAGGACATGGTAGATGTGTCAATATAACCAAGCGTCTGACGTCCAATAACCGCTGATTTATAATCGATGTGTTTCTAGTGGCGTCGTTAAATAAAACAAACTTTACTTTTTTTTAGGACATGTTAGTGATTTTGTGCTTTCTGCTTAGCATATTTTAATTGTTGGTTACGTTTGATGGGGACTGTTATTACCACCTTTTATATGTCATTCACATGTCTGCATGTGTGATGACATCACGAATATCTTGTTTGTGCACTCGATCTAGCAGCAGTCAGTGTTTTATGTTAAAGGTTGTTGCTATTACATTTAGCTGCTTCATCATCAAGACATGTACTTGCTTTTCACTGCAAGAGTTCAGATCAATAATGACATTACCCGGTAATTACTCCATTTGTCATTGGTGTTAACAATTTAAAACTGGCTATTAACATTTCTTAAATCAGCATCCATTGTTCGTTTTCACCAGGTGTCAGATGTACCACTGCTTTTGATTGATTATATCAGTCACTTCAGTTCTGTCTGCAGACTACAGACATCATGTAACAGTTTGAGATTTAATTCACTTTGTGGCTGCTGTTACATGTACATGTATGTGACACTGTCTTCATTTCACATAAATAACTGATATTGTTACATAGCGAGCTGAGAACAGAAGTCATGTATCTGCAAACCAAGGTTTACAAATAAGAGTCACAATGTGGTGTTGTGTGCAGAACACCCACTTGTCCAAAAATTATACATTTAATTAATCTACATTGAATTTCTTAATACCAGGACCTAGGATCCTGGGTTAATCCACCCATTAATCCTGAGATTTAAATACATGGTATAATTATTTATCTGTTACAGTCTAGATATCAAACATCGCAACTGATAAATATGTGGTATAGTTAATTATCCATGTATATAGAATTCGTCATAGCAAACTTTCATTGTCATAGGGTTGCATTCAAAAGTGAAATGGCAGTGAAAATACACGTATCAAAATCGTGATTTACAAAAAAAATGGTTGTGGGCATTTGTTCTTTCAATGGTTTGCATAATCATGTTTAAGCAGTTTTTTATCAACGGATATGGCCTCCGCTGCAAAATTTGGAGCCTCATTGAAGAGGTCAGCCTTCGAATGACATCATCTGAAATATGTCGCCATTCCTCTCCCAAAACGTCAACCATCTGTTGTCTGTTCATTGGACGGTTGGGTCTGTCTAACCTGCCTATCAGTGATCCCAAAGATGTTTGATGGGTGACACTATCTGATGAATATGCATGCAGGCCATGGTAAAACTGATGTTATTAGCTTTGAGAAAGTCCTGACCAAGTGTCACGTGTGGCCTGGCATTATTGTGTTGAAAAATCCTTCCTATTGGCTATCGTTGCAGAAAACGGATAACAACAGGCTATATAATGTCATCTCCATACTTGTGGGCATTTAAATTTCCATCAATAATGACCAGTCATGTGGTCAGATCTCTGCATGTATCAAGCCACACCATAACCTTGCTTCGTCCATGCGGACCAAGCTACTGGTAAAGATAAAGTTTGTTTGTTTAAGGATGCCACTGGAACACATCGATTATAAATCAGCGGTTATTGGACGTCAGACGCATGCGGCATGGTTATATTGACACATGGTCTCAGAGGAAACCAGCTGTCGCTGCTATATGGCCTACTCTTCCGAAAAACAGCAAGGGGTCTTTTATGTGGACTATCCTATAGACAGGATAGCACACATGGAATTTGATAAACTGCCTGGAACGGAAAATAGCCCTTGACCCATCCCGCCACAGGCAGAAACTCTACCGCTATACTATGTCCCACTCTTTCAAGCTACTTCAGCCACACCATAACCTTGCTTCATCGATTCGGATCAAGTTACTGGATGCAAACGGGCACTCCGCTGACATTAAACATATACCCTACCATCACCACGATTTAAACAAAACCTCTCATCAAAAACACCACCCTTCTTCAATCACGGATCTGCCAATGCCAGATATGCTTGGCCCATGCTACCCTTCGTTGATGATGTTTAGCTGTTAAGGTTGTACCGTAATATGGTTTGTAAACTTGGATACCCATTTGACGAAGCCTCCTTGCCACCATCTACCGACTCACTCTGTGAGCCAGTGCATTTCCCCCTGATAACATCACTGTAAACAACCGATTTAATATACGTGTAGAGTACGGAAGTATCGGTCATCTCGGGGAGTTGTTATGCATGGTCATACTATTCCTGGACTATCTGATATCATCCCTGTCTGATTGTAACGTGTCATCAAATGTTCTAATGTTACTTGTGAACATCCAAATGTCCTAGCAATGGGAGCATGTGATGCGCCTATGTTTACCATGCCTAACACCCTGTCGTGTTGTTCCATTGCAAGTCTTGGCATGTTTTAGGTGTTTTTCTTTTCATACTATGACTGTACAGTAGCTTTGTGGAAATTTCATGAACATCATAATATGCATTTTATGCTCCTCAATAATCATTTTATGCAATAATACTAATTTCATGAACATCAATATTTAGATTCCATAATAGACTTAGTGATACATGTACAGTGTTTGGGCGATTCTGTCTAAATTAGTTGTATTCAATTAGTAACTTTATTTATAAAGTTATTTGATTGTTACTTATGTAAAGTTTCTTTTTAACTTGAGTATACTACATGTATATTATTGTCTACATGCAAGCATAGAGTGAAAACGTTCTGTTTTAGGCCCTCGATCTGTACATAAAATTAATAGCTGCCATCTGAAATGACTGGTGCTTACAATATACATGTCGATGTTACATGTACAGTGTATATGCAACTCATTCCCTTTTTATCCTGAACATGTAATCACTGCAGCCCCCCCCCCCCCATCCTCCCCATCTTCATTCTTGTTAACACTTGGGAAGTATTCAATGTTTGAAGAAAATGTTTACTCTTGGAAATCTTTGAACTTAGGCATGACATAAGACTGGAGTAAACTGCAAAGTGATCTCCTGTTTATTTTCATGTTGGATTGCAAACTGCATTCTCAGCTATGTGTGTTTGCCCCACATCTGACTGCTTGTTTATGGAACATTTCAAAAGGCAATGCATCGCATTGGTGCAGGGCATATATATCTGACATCAACTGAATTATCTGTCAGGATGTTTCTGCATGTATACATCCGAAAATCTGTTTTTTGTTCACGACAATATTTTGTGATGCTTTATCATCTATTATTTTAATAAAAAAATAAAACATGCAGTGTACATTTTTCTGCAATGCACTAAAAAATGGTGGAATAATTATATACAATATATCAACATTCTTGCGTTGATATATTATATAAATATACATACGTACATACATACATACATACATACATACATACATACATACATACATACATACATGCATGCATAACGGATGTATTGTGTAGTGTAAATCCTGATGTAATGCATATTGCATGCTCCACTTCAATTGTGTTGAAGACTGTCACCCCAGCCCCTCCTATATTACACTCACTAAGTTTTGCGAGACTGGTGTAAAGATAAGGCACAATAATTTGGAATAACAATAAAATTGGTGTATGTAATCATATATTTTTAAAGTAAGTATCATGGCCGATATTTATAGGCATTTTAATAAAACAACATTTAAAAAGCTGCTTTTATTTTTAAACACAAGCTAAAACAAGTTTTTACATCCATATTTAAAATCGTTTTAATGATAAAATGTTCTTTAACATACCCTAAGTACAAACAACAAAGTGGCACGTCTAAGTTCTTATTAATCTTTAGTCTGGGCTCTTTTGCTATCTAGAGCAATATATATTTTGGCAATAAGGATGAGAGATTTCCAGGTATAAAATCTTCAACAAGATATGGATTACCATCATGAATGCATACCAACTTGAACAAATATTTACAGATTGAAACATTCCATTCAACTTTGTCAGATAAGGGTTTTAGAATGCAGTTTCACATGCAAAAACAAATATGTACGAATCATAATTGACAGTGTTTAAAGAAAGAAATTGATTCCAATTCAATCTGTATCACGTGCATATAACATGAAATTTTATTCATTTGGCTGATCAAATAAAACTCAGACTAAGAACAACATGTCAATTTATTGGATCATCTAGTGACTTAAAGTATATTTAATTTACTAGTATTATATAGGGTTGGGGTGCAGAGGGTGGGTGACATGTTGTTTGAGGACTGATAAAGACATTTAAAATAGCACAAATGTCTGATTTAATTGGTAAAAGTATATTTCCAGAAATGATCACTATAAATGAAGTACGTCACAGGATTTGGTGCCAAATATATATACCTGGTAGCATGAGCTACATTGTAGTTAGCCTCTGTTATACCATTGGTCATTACAAATGTAATATTGTTATTCTTGAAATATTTATGTTTGCTTTTCATTATGCTAAATAGAGAAAAAGGTGTTATGGCCATGAACAATCTGTTATGTACAGGTTCTCTTTATCAATAAAATTATTGCCAGTCAAAAGTCTTAAATTTTGCAAAGTGCTGGATGCATGGTTCTGCCTGTTTAGATAGCTGTCATGCGTAATCACATTTTGGTCCATGTTTATACATGTATGTGAATTTTATTGGGTCTGTATGTTTATAGCATACAAAAGATGAGAAATAAAAAGTAGGATACTATAAAAATAAATCTTTTAATCTGAATTATATATTATGTTGATTAAAATAAGACACAAGTTAACCACCTGCTGGTTGTAAAAATGAATGTACATGTATGAACATTGAAGTTTCCTATGGCACATACACACATAACCTAATATACATGTATTGTCATTTAAAATATCGTCCAATATGATTTCAAATCTCCCTTATGGATATACAAATTTGTAGCAATTAATGTATAACCAAGGTATAAATATAAAAACAGTTAATTGCTGAGGCAGCCTGTATACATGTACATGTAGATGTATATAATGACATCCTTCGAAGACTAATTAATCTAATTAAGTGAGAATTGTAGATTGAATAGAGGAAAGCAAGTGGTGTAGGTAAAGCGTAGATATGAATCACACCTGTTGTGAAGCCGCACTGGCTGTGTATTAAATGTCTATTGATCTGTACAAGAGGATTCATGCAGTTGTAACTGTACCTGCAGCAGTAACAGTGTGTCAGCGCTGACTCACATACATGTACATGTACAACTACAAGCTTAATCACTGAAACGTCTACACTCATTGCACGGCTACACTCATTGCTGCAACATACCGCTACTCATACAGCTTAGCATTTACAACCTGGTAAGTCTACAGGTTCTCTTTTTTTGAGAAGAAATGTACATTTACTTCTAGTTTTGTATTTTAATATTTTATGTATTTCCAGGTTCAACAATGAAACTTAAAAATGGTTTTAATTTCTTATTTAACATGCTTGACTTGTTTTGGTTCCTTAGAGATTTAATTAATTACTACACATGTTTAAAACGTAAAATATCAGGATTGTTGGAGGACTATACCTGTAGTCACCTCCACTTCTACCATTTTTACAATTTTTTGTTTAGAACATTTACAATATTTAGCTCTTCAGTTGTAACACAATGTATTAGTAATTTATTGATCAATTTATTATGGACATTCTGTATTTTTATCATATACATGGTCTCATATGCGATAATTGTGTGATCATCAAATAATTGGCGGGCTCTGTTCGTCACTACCTTACTGTGCAATAAATAGTACATTGTAATTAGCAGTCAGTTGTATGGTCAAGTTATGTCATGTTCTCTTAGACATTGCCACATTCTCTAAACACCCCACACTCTGAATTGTCAGTATTTATAATTATAGTATCGCGTACGTAACATTTTCTGGGGTAAGATCGCAAATATAATATGTAAGTAATATAATTAAATAAGACTCATGTATACATAGAGAATAATACATGCATGCCCATTTGAGATCGTTTATCTAGCAAGCGAAAGCGAGTTAGATACTCTGTCATATGGAAAGCATGCGTTGTGAGGAAATCGATCTCAAACGTGCACAAGTGTATTATTCTCTTTCTTACAAATCCTAAAAAAGAACTTAAACAAATGAAATGAACAATTGCCACTACATATTCTGTAGAAAGTGGCTGTGGGAGTTGCATGACGTCAAGCGATATGTTACGTCATACAGTGTTGAATGAATGAATCCGCAGTCGAACCTATTGACGTCATAGGGCAGACATCATAGGGCAGACATGCAGAGAACAAAGCAGGTCACTCAGGTCGTTACTATGGAGAAGTGATAAATAACGAGTGTTGTTTATCACAATGGTAAACAACAGCATTCTCACACATGACATGGGTGTGTAAGAAACATTAATTGCTTGTGTTATGGTAAAGGCATCATTTTTAAAAACATGTTGAATCATACCATTGATTCAAGGCACTCAACTTCAACATTCATTGCTATACTGTTCTGGTAGCGATACAAACATTGTTCATAATATTTACGAATATATAGTTATACATTTATATATATATATTACTATTACATTTCATATTGTAAATCGATCTAAATTGCAAATATACAAGATATCTCAAATGTACATAAAATCATACACATATATCATAATTTATTAATGAGCTGTTCTGATCTTGGTTCTCAAAATCAAATTGGTGATAGTAAATGCTTTATATTAGCACTCACTCTGGATCATGGACATACTACCAATCATAAGAAGAAACCTGTTTATATACATATTTCCTGCCATTGTTGCTTTGGGCAGTTTCATCAAGTGGAGAGGAATAAAATAAATGCTGAACTGCTGCTGACTGGAGCATCCATCACGGCAGACATAATTGTTGCCAATGTAGCCTTTGGGATTCAATGAATCAACTAATTGAGTTCTACAAATTGATGCACTGTACTACTGGGAGCTGGCCAGTTGTTTAATGATCTGTGATAAGTAATCACTGTATATGTATTACCTATTTTAAATTGAGTTACTTAATAAATAGACTTTTCTGCCTAAAAATAATCAATAGTAAATGATGACTTTCCACTCTGATGATCAGTCTGATCATAATTACATTTACATATATAATATAATATATATGGAATATTTATAGCATACTTATAACGTTGACACACCATGAAACATTTAAAGAGTTATTCATATTCAGTATATAGCTTGACTTTCAGTTGTTGAAACACCAAATTTGGTAATGAAGTGCTTCAAATTACTTTGTTGATCCCCAATTCACTTACATAATACATGAAAGTTGGCTTTTGCTTTTAGTTGTTCTGTGTTATATTTTCTTTGTAAATGGTAAATGTTTACAGATAGTAGTTCAGTTTGGTTCCTGCTTTATTTATGTCATCATTTGACTTGAAAAATGTTCATGGTTTAATTAAAAATTGGTTAGAAAATTGTTTTAATGAATTGCATTTTGGCAATAAATGACAGATTTGAAAATAGGAAAATAGCAGCAATAGTAGTTTAAAGAAAATCACTCACCATTTTGGCACGAAAATTGGGATCACATGACGACGGCATGAAGCTAGTTACACGCAAATGAATTTGCATATAAACAGAAGCGAAAACACTGTCCTTGTTTATCTACATAATTGCATACATTTGTTATATGCTTATAAACATCAACAGAAATGTCCTTATGTTATGTAAAATTGCCCAGTCTACGAAATACAAATCCATCGCCAAAACATGTACCTGGATAGTTAGAACATTTCTAAGATCATGCTATTATCTGGAGATGCAGTGGATTGGAAAAGTTTGGAATAAAACGTGATTGAATTTTCTAACTAGCCAGGTGCATGACGATGTTTTGCTTAGTCAGTCTGTAAAACTGATTTGATATATATATATATAATAATAAACTAAAGCAAGTTTCAAAAAAAGAAAAGCGTAATTGTGTATAAAGAAGGACTAATTATCTATGAGCCAACGAAACACCAAAATTCCTAAGTTTTAAATGATGATAGTTTAAATGATCATATATGAGTGTTTCTCGGTTCAGGGCATGAACTTACAAGTGTGTATGAATGCTGGTGATAATGGCAATCACATATTCCTTTATTACATCGAAGTCTGTCACTGAACACTTAATACTTCTGCTGCCTGGTTGTGTAATTGTATGAATCTGCAAGGTAAATAAATAGATGTGCATGCTGGCAATGAGCACTATTGTGTAATGTTGTCCACTCCGCCCAGCCAATCCCTGCAAGAGTGCAAATAGATGTATCTTGCAAATCACATAGGGTTTGAGTTGTTTATTGACCTTTAGCACTGTGAGTACATGGTGATTATCTGTTCAAGTTTCTGCAGGGCATTTTGTCAATCATGTAGTGGGATGAACTGAAGAGGATACCATAAGTTGAATCTCCTGTTTTATACTGCTTGGAAGAGTGGACATTTTAACCTTATCTTACAGTTTAATGTAAAGTACAGTGAATTTTTCCTCTTGTCTTACATATTTAATATTTAAAAACTATCCAAAAATTTCAAGTTTGATGAAAGAAACTAATTTTATTAATGCCATTTAAGATGTGTATTTTAATTATTTTGACTGGATTAAAAAAAAAAACTTGTTCGTACATAATAGATGACATAATAGATGATGGTATGAGAAGCAACTATTGTAGATTTAATTTAATCTGTTATGCAATGTTCTTTTATATGTATTGTAGTGCTTGTACATGTAACAGTATATCATCAGAGTAAAACGTTTGTAAACAAATTCTGGAATGCAACATAACTCATTTGTAAGCTGTTCTCATATGCCACCATTTTTCACAAAAGAGTGATTTTTATTGATATAGGTTGTATATATAGCGGTTCCACATGTACATGTATATGCTAAATACTGTAAAATGGGTAATAATGGGGCTGCAAATTTTTATGAAAAATCCAAAAAAATTGTCAACTCGCGATATGTAATACATGTATTTATGTTTCAAGAACATTAATGTCTTCTTTATGCATTTTAATTGTAATTATTAGACTGTAATTTTGAAAGTTAAATTCTAACAGTAACATGAAAATCATGTAAATTACAGACACGTGAATATTATCCGTTTTACAGTACATATTTGTGTTTGATAAGTAGGTATGCGAAAATTGAAGAAATGATTGTTTCATTCGCGAGTCGTTCGTGCAAATCTTGTTTTGTAACCCATTTTTCGTTCTCTCAAAAAACAAAAGTTCCCCATTATTTATAAACATTCCATGTATTTAATATTAAAGGGTATACTATTACAACAATTACTAATTTATATTTATATCATGTAAAACTAAGATAACTTGACATAAATGTGCAATCAGAATTTGAAAGAAATATTTATTTTTGAAAAT
>JAUTCZ010054408.1:0-10583 GCA_032273805.1 Melanodrymia brightae | reverse complement strand
GCCTCGGTCAATATCACTTTCTTGGGTCCATAAAACATGATATTGCCCTCAAAGACGGTCCATAATTGATAATTATTTTTTATATTTGATTCTTGAATTATACTAGAATTTAGATTGTACGACAGCACACATTTATAATTCACTATAAGACTAATTTATAACAGATTATAATTAGCAGAATACGTATCTATATTCAAGTAACATAATTTAATTATTCAATAATTCACTATTAGAAGCCTTAATAATATAATGTAATTATTAATTTATTATCAGACGTTCTTATAACATAATATATTTATTCCTTCACCGTTAGACGCATTTATAAGCATAATGTAATTATCAATTCACTGGTATCAGAATTTATAACATAATATCATAATCCATTTATTATTAGACGTCTTTATAACATAATTTAATTATTCGTTTATAATATTACTATTAGACGTCTTTATAACATAACGTAATTATTAATTCACTACTATAAGCATTAAATATATAATGTCAGAATATCATTATTTATTCACTTTATAACGTAATGTAATTATTAATTCACAATTAGACTAATAACATAAGATAATTATTATTTCACTATTATAACCATTTATAACCGTAAATCATTATTCGTTAACTATTAGACGTCTTGATATTACATTATTGTTCATTCACTATAGTATACGCATTTATTCACACTACCAGTGTTCATTTTATTTTTATTTTAAAATACACGTTCTTTAATAAGTAATGTGTGTTTTGAAATAAAAAGACTTCAACTGGAGTGTACATTTTGAATAATCAAATTTGTGTTATGAAGTTTGATTTATTTAAGTTATCTTATAAAACAATAACAACACACTAATATTTAATGTTGTTAAATTGCTTGCTATTAATTATGGACAATTTGTTAGATTTTGATCTAGCCTATTGTAAGACATAAATTTGGATTGTTTCCCGCTCCATAAATTTGGTCTTGACAAAATGAATCTGAATTATAATAATAATAATAATTATTATTTTTGACAATTAAGTTTATAATATTTTTTATTTTGTAACTTTAAAAAATGTTGTTATTAAATTACTTGAACTTCAGAACATGACAGCCTTTTTTTATTTACAATTAATTGCGGTATAACGAACATTATAAAATGCGAGTGCAATTAAAATTTTAAAGTCCCGTCTTTGAAGATGAGTGCCACTTAACCGTACGTGCGCGTCTTATGCCATTTGTAACATATTTCTGACTAATAGAGTATTTTTATTTATTTAAGTTTACATTTACTTACATTTTATCACTTGCTGTTATTCGAAGAAGAATAGCCTATGTGGCGGAAGCGGATTTCTTCTGTGACCAAGTGTGGATATCACCGTGCGTTTTATTTGACATCCAATAACTGCTGATTTATAATCAATGTGTTTTTGTGGTGTCGTTAAACAAACAAACTTTATCTTTCTCGGTTTGAGTTTAAAAACACAATATGGATAATATGTAATATAATATTTAGTATAAGACATAATCTAACAGTTCCGAATCACAAATAGTCATATTTTAAATCAATCTGATTAAAATCCGATCCTATTAAAGGCATAGTCCCAAATTTTAAGACGAGTGCCACCGAACTTACGCATCTCATGCTATTTGTAACATATTTCTGGCTAATATACAGCCTTTTTATCACTAAAATAAACATTTACTTTCGTTTTATTGCTTACAATATCAATATAATCATGTATATCCAATCCGTTTGTATAGTAGCTTAATACTATTCTTGGACTTTTTCCTACAATAGTTTAGTACGTACTAATTAGTTTAGACACAAGGACATAGTAAGCTACTATAAAAATTTAGATGTCCAGAAACACATAGGATATACACGTACAGTGGCAATACAATACAATATACAATATTTATTTTAAACTCTGGCCGTTGATCAACGGCATAAGAGGACAATATTCATAAAATATAATACATAAATGTCAAGATGGTTAACAGGAGGCTTATATATGCATGCAAATAGATAACAATATTATTCCAGTATTTACAGTACATTTTAAAGCATACACCCGTCTTAAAAATCGGGACTGTACCTCTAACTATTGTAGGTAGGATAAAGGAAATGATTTTAATCAGATTGATTTTAAATGTTCTAGTTGCCGCAAATCACATAGCAAAACCCGTGAAAGAGTTTTTTGTGGTCTGCTGATCAAACTATAACATAATAAGCTGGTCTCCTGTGGATACGAGACAGAGGCATTTATCCATCAGGTCAGTCCTGGCATAATGAACAAACTTAACACGTAGCTGTGTGCTCAGGTGTTTATTGTCCAAAAGACATTATTCCCTGGAGAATTCTTCTTGTTTTAACAACACATCCTTAAAATGGCTACACTATAAGATATAAAACAGATTTGCTTTCAATAGTCCGGTCTCTTCACTGTACCCAAGTGGCTTGCTTAAACATTGAGTGAATATAATCCTAATTTTCAATAGGTTTCCGTGACGCAGTGATTAACGTATCTGGCTTAAGATTGTTAGGTCCTGGGTTCGAATCCCAATCGTGTCATATGGGGTTTTTAATCCCAGTACCGACTCAAACTGGTTTAACGAAGGCCGTGGTATGTACAGTCCTGTCTGTGGAAGATTGCATATAAAAGATCTCTTGCTACTCATAAAAAGTAACGGGTTTCCTCTATCATACTAACACTTCTGTCCTGGACATACAGTAAAGGCAGGTGGACTGCGTGACCATGACATACTTGCTTGAACGTTACTTGGATTATAACAAGCACGTAAATAAGTTATAACTAACAAACACACTCTTTTAACGCTTTAATCCCTTGAAGTTCTCTCTTATCACATTGAAAATGAGCCATTAAAAGCATGAAAATACACAATTTTGTACTTTTAGCGTATCCATGATAATATTGACCCTATGTGACCTTTGACGCCTGATATCTCGAAAACACCTTTACATAATGTCACATATAGTTAATTTTTATAATGACTTTTTAATCACTTGATGTTCTACATGTATTTTATTCCAATGCGCCATCAAAAGCGACCGAATTTCCACCCTCCAGACGCGCACCCTCATAGTTTGATGAGTGCAGCAGAATTTCTTAGCTTTATCCCGATCGTAGTTTCCACCTTTCAGACTCGGTCCCTAGTTGTTTGTTTGAGTTTGTAAGTCTACAGCAGGTGTTCCACATAACTGTCTTTATAACAATGTAATTTAATTTTCTAATCAATAGACGTGACTCCAACTACTTCATATGGTCGAAGTATTAAAATACATATATATATATATATTCACTTTATTGTACATTAGCTTAAAAACCAAAAAGGTAGAAGGCATAACGAGTGGTATAAGTAAGTTAGTTACAGCCATAATATCGTTTATAATATTATTATAAACGATAAGGTTTATTTGTTTAACGACACCACTGGAACACATTAATAATATTAATCAGCGGTTATTGGATGTCAAACGCACGGTTATATCGATCACAGAGGAAACCCTCTGCCGCCACATAGGCTACTCTTCAGCAAAGGATCTTTTATATGTACTTCCCACAGACAGGATAGCACACACCACGACCTTTGATAGACCAGTCGTTGGAGCTGGAAATAACCAAACGGGTCCACTGAGGAGGATTGATCTGTCGACCTAATTAACGTCAGGTGGACGCTCTTGCTCCGAGCTACGCCCCACTCCACAATCTGTTGGACTGGATTGGATTGGAATAAAAAAATTACGTGCCTATATCCAATTAAGGTTCAAGCACACATTCTGTTTAGTGCACATGCTACTTATAATTCACTGGTTAAAAATTGATCTCCTAAAGCCAAAATCAGAGGATCAGTTTTTCACCTCCCCTAGTTAGTTAGTTAGTTAGTTAGTTATAACGTATTTACGTGCTCATATCCAATTAAGGTTCAAGCACGTCTGTTATGGTCACGCAGTCCAGCTGCCTCGGCTGCCTGTCCAAGACAGAAGTTAGTGTTAGTAAGATAGAGGAAACCCGCTACTCCGAATTGATAAGTAGGATATTTTATATGCATTTTACGACAGACAGGACTGTACAGACTACGACCTTTGTTGAACCAGTTGTGGACACTGGTCGGTGTAAGTGGAAGTACACCTAGCCATTGAGCCTTGCGGAGCACTCACTCTGGGTTGGAGTTGGTACTGGGATTAAAAATCCCATATGCTACGAATGGGATTCGAACCCAGTACCTACCAGCCTGAAGTCTGTATCGTTAACCACTACACCACTGTTTGAAATTATATATGGGGACCAAAGCCCAGTGGGTCTACTGACAAGTTCCCCCAACCCCACCCAACCCCAAAAGGTGTGTTTAGGGTAATGCTACCTACCATAATTCTACTCGTCTGCTCAAAACATTTTATTGCTAAAACTGAAAAAAAAAAATGTTTTGATTATAAACATATTTATAAAAATAAAATTTATATGTACATGTATTTGAAGCAAATGGAATGTATCACATTGTTTACCTTCATCACCTGTTGTTAATATATGTTATAAGTTTGACATTCAATAACCGCTGATTAATAATCAATGTGTTCCAGTGGTGTCATTAAACAAACAAATTTTATCTTTATCTAATAACTGCTAATCAATGTGTTCCAGTCATGTCGTTAAACAAACCAACTTTATCTTTAATGATAAAAACCAGCATCTAGTAGTAGCAGATTTCTTCTCGTGTTCTAAATGTGCTGCACTTTCCTAATATGGACCGACTGAGGAACTAGCAATTTGCTTGGATGTCGTTAAACTCCCATTCCTTTCTTTCTCATCAGTATGCATTGTGATCGTGCGATATCCAGTTAGGTCGTCTGTCTCTTCACAGTCACTATGATCCTATAAAGGCAAGCATTCGTATTGTGACTTGCTGCTGTTTATTGGCAAATGCTGAAGAGTTACAGCATATTTATGATCCTGAGGTACCCTACTGGAGTTAGTGCTATATAGTACTGTGTGTTGTGTTGTATTTTATTACACACCCATTCAATCTTATGATGTAAAGAAAGAAATACATACAACATTCTGTATTTTCCATGACAAGTCTGTATTTACTTCTGAAGCCGAACCACTTCTGTGTACCATGTTAGGTCTACTGCAGGAGAATGTGTTTACAAATAGTTTTAATGTTATTGGAGGTCACAAAGTAAAGTCTTGATCTTTTGAAGAACTTTGTTTTTTCTTATTTTTCACAATTTTCTTAGTTGACTTATTTGCGTATATAGAAAAAGTGGTGGGCTTATTTGCGAGCATGGTCCTATTTGTTTTAGCTAAGCTTTGTGGTGCATTCTAAGCATTCAAAACCGTTTGTATTTTGGTACATAACATTTTTTCCTCAGTTTTTTATAATCTAGATCTAATTGTATATAAATTCACAGAAAAGAAACACATTTTCATTATTTCCAAATCAGTTATTCTATTTTCCCTCTCTTGAACCAAAAAGAAGTTAATTTCTATCAACCTACCACTTTTTTCCACCATGAAACTTTCAACAAACCTAATTTTTACTTGGCCTAGCTTTTATGTTGTAACTTTTTTTGTCCATTGAAATATTTGCAACATAGAGCGCTAATGAAGCCACCTGCTGTAAAAAGTAATCTGCCTGAAAGTTAAATCGATTGACTGAAGATACCAACTACCACGTGGTGTAAAAAGTACAATGTTTACAGTAATTTTCTACCAGTTGTTCGTCTTCCTGCTGTGAAGTCCCGTCATCCCGAACACGGATGTCAGTGCTGGAGTGGTGATCAATAGATGAGAGTTGATGCTAATGTGTAATTACATTTTTTATGAGATCCTATTATCTGGACCTCATGATCTCACAACTGATCTGATTGCTTTCCACCTAATGTGCCCCACCAATCTGATTTCTGGCATCGCTATAACCTAATAAATATTATTGAGCCACTAATAAGTACGGGTGTGAACACGTCTATCTTACACGTGAAAATGTGACTTTAGGGTATCTCACCAGGTAATTAGTTAGTTATAACTTATTTACATGCCTATAACCAATTGAGTTTCAGGCACTTCTACATGTATCCTGGACATGCAGTCCAGCTGTGTCGAATGCTTTTCCAGGACAGAAGTTAGTGTTAGTATGAGAGAGGAAACCCACTTCTCCTATTTGATAAGTTAGTTATAACTTATTTAAACGTTTATATCCAATTATAGTTTCAAGCACGTCTATCCTGTCTCAACTGCCTGTTCTGCACAAAATTTAAGTGTTAGTGTGAGAGAGGAAACCCCCTTCTTCTATTTGATAAGTAGCAAGGGATCTTTTATATGCACGTTTCCACAAACAGGACAGTATATATCAGTCCTTAACCAGTAGTGCGACACTGGCCGTTGAAAATGAGACGTGCGAAGCACTGACAAAATACCATTGCCTCGAGTGAGATTTGAACTCAGTACCTACATCTACCAGTCTTGAACCTGGTGGTCTAACAACAGACCGGTATCAGATGATATAATAATTGATTGGGTTTCATTATGGCATGAGACACGCTCGTTATTTCCATTTCTATCATTCTATTGTCAAACATTTCTGTCTATGTTATCATATATACAGTGCGTGCATATATTGAACACTTTTAATAGTTTTTTTCATGTTATTATAACAACTTGTTTTATGCATGGCAACCATGAACCATTCAAAAAGTCATTATTTTATACGCTTTAACTTTAAGAAGAAGATTAAGAAGAAGATAAAATTGATGTCGTTATTGATCACATTTGTAATGTGAGTTTATGTACCTAGTTTACAATATTTATTGCACATAGTGATGGGAATTGGTTTCATTTTCATCTTTGATGATTGGTTGTGTGTAACCAATCGATGATCGTAGATAAATTGTAATTGGTTGCTCACAGTAAAGAACTAAAGTAGCTTACTTTTCTTTAAAATGTTAACTTTTCCTTGTAAATGTCAGAATGGGACGTAGTCTATAGGTAAAGTGTATGCCTGTGGCGGGATGGGTCGAGGGATTGATCCTCCACAGCACAAAACTTTTTATGGGCTATTTTCCGTTCCAGCCAGTTGTACCCGACTGGTTTTATGGGATAGTGCACATAAAAGAACCCTTGCTGTTTTTTGGTAGGAGTAGCCCATGAAGCAGTAGCCCTCTGAGACCATGTGTCAATATAACCATGCGTCTGATGTTCAATAACCGCTGATTTATAATCGATGTGTTTCTAGTGGCGTCGTTAAATAAAACAAACTTTTACAGCGGTACCCAGCCCCTTTGTTTCCATTAGCAACAAGGGATAATTATGTAATAAGCACTCCCACAAATGAGACAGTATACATAAGAAACTTCATAAACTAGTATAGTGTGCATTAGGGATTGCACATAAATGTCAATATATTTCACAATCCGAATAAAATTAGGATTGCATTTTGACCATCTTCCCCCCTTTTAATCCCAACAAAACATTGATCAACTGTGGACCGATATTAAGTATGAAAAGCAATCTGCACTTGACTTTTACCCCCTCCCCCACTTCTGAACAGTTTGGATTGTGAAACACATTGACATTTATGCATGGTTCCTTAGGGTTTGAACAGGAAATAAAGAAAAAACCACAAGAATGGTTGTCTTGATTTTCACTGATAGGGATCGATCCTTTGACGTCTTGCACCTCAAGCAAGCATACTAACTAAACACAGTGATAAATGCCCAGACATGAATTGTACAATACCACCAGGCATACTAACCTAGCAGAGTGGGGAACTGACTGAGAAAGGTCATCTTCACTGTCATATCGACGTGGATTGTCAAAAAAGAACACTTTTGAGCTGTGACTGTGTGATGATAGATCACTAAGAGACTGAAACAAAAACCCAAATAAACAGTAATTAACTACATAATATGTTAATACTACATGTTCTACTGTAATACTGTAAAACAGATAATATTCGAAGCTGGATGTTATTTAATTTTCACATTTAAACTGTGAAAATTACAGTAATGCAAATAATTACTAGTTAAAATACATCCTTTTTTTTTTTGCATATCGCGAGTTGATCATTGTGAAACTTTAGGTTGTACAGTAATGTTTCCATTTCTGTGAGTAAATATCTAATTTAATGCCTACGTTCTAAACAGTTTGGGTTTAAATAGACAGAATGAAAAATAAAAAATTATATGGTAAAACACCATGCTACACCACACCCCACTCCCCACCCCACGACCATTCCGTGGCACCTATGTTTTAATCAAGTGTGAGAATCAGCTAACAGTGGCCATCGTTTGTGAAAGACTTACCACTGAATTTATTGCTCTTTTAACCCTGAAGAACAATACAACAATAAACGTTGGAAGAACTTCCCATACAAACAGCACAATTCCGAATGAGACATAGGCATAACCTTTTTGTAAGTTTGTGATATCAGCCTGAAAAATTAAAGAAAAGTGAGTAAATTGTTTAAAACGAATACCACAATTTCACATGAGACATAACATACACATGGAACTCGTGTTGCTAGAGGCACACATCACACAGATATTTTGTACATTTCTTTTTGGCTTAAAGAGGATCACTCACCGACTTTGGCGCCAAATGTTTCCACTCTGTTACGCCAGACAAAGGATTCACCTTATTTTGTGGATGTATTCGTATGTCATGTAACAAGCAATTTTACATAATATAATTACATTTTGACATTTCTGTTCAGACCTCAAGCTAGGTCAGATTTATAAGGAGAAGTGACTTACCCTTGAGACGGAGAAGTTTTCAACAAGAGGGTGACTTGAACATACGAAATACCAACTCAATAAAACAAAGAAAGCAAGGTACATATTCAGAAATTTTAGCTTTAAAATGTATTTTTATCTCAAATAAAAATAAAATGTTTGGTTTTATAAAAAAGATATCTAAACAAAATAATGTTTGTAGCAGAGGGTTTGACAACATAAACCTCCCTCCAGATAACAACATTAGACATATTGCTGCAGAATTATTTTGTTATTTACCTGGTCAGAAACATTGACCCAGTCATATCCGAAACCTGGCATCCGTGACTGAATGGAAGGGTAAATGGAAATAAAGTTGTAGATCGCTCTTGACGTAAACAGCAATAATATCACAACACACGCAGCAATAGCCTGACACATTGTTGTCCCCTGAAAACAAAGAAAACATTGAAAATCAAACTGAATATGCAGAGATTTTAAAAACCATAATCAGATCATTAAGATCTAAAGATGACTTTTGCCACATAAAACTAGCAATCTATTTTAAACTAAAGGATTATATTTAAAAGGAGTTAAAACAGAAAATTATGTGTATAACCTTGCTTGTGTATAATCTGGTTCTATGTATCATATGACCAGAGATGGGGGAGGACAACAAGGAATACAACAGAAGTAAACCCTCTATTATTTAAAACAATGTTTATGTAGACAAAATATTTACAGAAAAGATTTACATTTTCACAATGTATTTTATATTATTTATATTATGTAGTACCCCTCCCCAGTTCTATATTACCCCTCTCCATTCCAAATTCTCTCAGGCACCAATTTTTATATAAAACCATTGTGGGATAATAAATAGAATAATAAACTAACTATCATTAACTACCAAGTTTATGACCCCACTAAATTTCATTAGCGAGTGCAAAAAGTCGTTTGAGTCCCTATTCTCAAGTGATCATACTTCAAAACCTATCAGGAGTATTTTAGTAATTTTTTCATTAAAATCTGAGAGGGTCATCTTGGGGAAAATCTAAAATTTAAGTGACTTGTCATGAAATGACCCAAATGTTAATTAAGTACCGGTACATCATCTCTACATTAATAACATAATAATATTAAATATTTGCTTCACCTTTGCTTCCAACACCAAACTGGATGAAGATAGCTTGGACATCTTGTATATGCAGAAAGACAAAATTATTCCAAAAATCACAAATAAACTGTCATTTATAGCAACACGCACATACAGAAGTTCCATTGGAATCGAGTTGTAATATTTTTCGTGGTACTTGACAATCATTGCACACACTATGTTCGAGACCAGGAACAAAATAATAGCAACAATCACCAATACTCGCAGTGGACGCCTGTGTGAAACAAAACAAAAACAGAAATGAACATACGCGTACAACATAGAGTTAGTTTCAATGTGAAAAGTAATACATGTATTTGTAATACATGTATTATACAAAATATTAAATGAATAGTACAGAAACACTTATGATATAAAAGTATAGATAAAATAAGATAAAGCTTGTATATTTAATTACACTAACTATCCACAGGAGCAGATTGATTAATAATCAGTTACTGGATACCAAACAGATGGTGATTTTGACACATGGTCTTACAAGAAGCCTGCCATCACCTGATAAACTAATCTTTCTAATTAGCAGCAAGATATCTTTTATATGCATTTTCTAGACATTATAGCACATACAATAGTCTTTGATGTTCTACCTATGTACAGACTGGTTGGAATTGGAAAAAAATTATCAGTGCTAAAGAGGATCAATGCCGTGATTTGATGCACCACAGATGGAACATCTAACCTTAGCAGAATTC
>JAUTCZ010054397.1:0-10586 GCA_032273805.1 Melanodrymia brightae | reverse complement strand
CGTCGACCCATCACGCCACAGACAGACATTTTACCTCTAGACTACGTCCCGTCCCTCCCAACTTGTCTTAAGCAGCCACCTAATGGAGTGGCCTCTTAAAACTGGTGGCTGCTTAACACAGGTCATAATGCACTAACATTGATGATTTGGTGGAATATTATGGTGACCCTTTAAGACAGGTGGCTGTTTAATACCGTATCAGCTTTGTTGGAAAGCTGTCCATGTGGTTTCAAAAGTATTACAAAATAAATTACAGAGACGACTGTACAATTTCATTAGTGGGAATCTATTTGCGGACAATGCATTGAGGATTAAGTATAATGTTACGGATAATGACTTGATCATATTTCGTATGTTACTTTAAATAGATCCTTCTGAGTTTAAGGCGGATACCCACGCACGTTTGAATCTGATGCCAGTCCAGCATGTGTCTGGTAATACGAATGGTTATCGTTAGTATGAACCTTTGCCTAGAAATGCAATGGTTATACAGATAATGATATTCTGAGAAAGAAAATATAAGTAATTGTAATTGAAATAATTAAAAATGCTCTATTAGCCGACGACTCTACATTATTTCAGAATAATAATTTTCCGCAGTATACCTACACATTAATATAGACTGACTAATCTAAATTCTTTTGCATAATAATTTTCCATAATATACCTACTAGTCCATTTGTGCATACATTGCACTATTTTCCCTTCACCTCTGAACCTATGTTGATGAGCAACACATCATCCCGCAGTGTGTATCTGGAGCAGGGTCACGGTGTGTTCAAACCATATCTAAACACTAATCAAAATTAATGTACCTATTTCTATTTGAAAAGATACTCCGCTACATGATGAATTCTTAATGGAAATTGTCGCTGTAAAAGAGTAAATTAATCTCGATGCATAAACTATAGTCCAATGTAAAACGCAGACAATATGCACCAGATGTTATAATAATTATATTACCATACACATTATGCATGTCGCGATTAGAACTCACCAGCTATTTAATCCGACGGGATGTTTGGAATGAATAGCTGCATGTTTATTAAAAACTGCCAGTTTTGACAAGTAAGCTGTCTCAAAATATTCAAATTGTGCACGCGATGACAGTCTTCTCGTTTCACGAACATATACATGTGTACGAAGGTTTCCGAATGATGTTTAAGGTACGAAGCTAAAGTAAAGGGAAGTGACTCTAGGCAGAACGTGGATAGCTTTCATTACCATTTTATGCCGTGATCCACGACCGGTCTTGTCTTATTATCTCCATTATTTTTCACGAATGGAGAGTTAGTCGGACATTCCCCTTAACATAATCTGTTAACTGCTAAATATATTTGAGTATGCTGTCGTGTGACGGCCTGAGTTATGTAAATAAAGTTTCAAGAGACGAATCTATATTGCATATTTAATATTACTCAGCGGCTGTTGGATGTCAGACAAACGGTTGTATCGACACAAGGAACCCGCTGTTGCCAAATATGCTACTCTTACATAACAATGACAAGAGATGTTTTTGTACACGTTTCCACGGGCAGGAGAGCACACACTACCGACCTCTGAAGAACCAATCGTGGATCACTGGTTGGAACGGGAAATAACATAACGGGTCCTCTGAAGAGGATCGATCACACACACCACCGGCCTGTGAGGAACCAATCGTGGATCACTGGTTGGAACGGGAAATAACCTAACGGGTCCACTGAAGAGGATCGATCACACACACACCACCGGCCTGTGAGGAACCAATCGTGGATCACTGGTTTGGAACGGGAAATAACCTAACTGGTCCACTGAAGAGGATCGATCACACACACCACCGGCCTGTGAGGAACCAATCGTGGATCACTGGTTTGGAACGGGAAATAACCTAACGGGTCCACTGAAGAGGATCGATCATTTAGTCTCTCGAACCTCACGCAGACGCCCGTACACTGAGCTGAGTCCCGCTCTTTGTTCTATAATAGACGCAATGTTCCACCATGTTTACTTTGTTGTTGAAATCGCAGACATGCACATTAGAGCGATGGCGTAATTCACGTTGTCTCCACGTGTCCGGGAGACGTTTCATGCTTAAAACTGACTTTTCTGGTTTAATGCAGACAGTCTATACTTTTACTATAATTAACGATGTATACCGAACATGCCAACAGGGCTGTAATGTATTTATGCATAGCAACCGACGGCGACACCACACAATAAGCATCGTAAAACTAATGGATAATATCACTGAAAATAACCAACAAAATACAAGCCATTTTGTATTCTATGCACTAATGATAAAGCACAAAGATTTATTGAATTCCCTCTGAAATATCTAGTACAGAGATACGGTTTAATAGGGACTTCAACTTTCCAATAGTCAATTTCCCTTTTATGTTGAACAACATTCCATCTGATCCAGCATATAGTGTCTACATAATTATCACAGCTTCTGTTGTAAATTTAATCCATGTTCATTATATATCGTACGTCTGGCTCAGAAGTTGTTTCATCAGGGTTATATAATTATAAAGATAAAGTTTGTTTGTTTACAGATTTTCAGATCTATTCAACAACACTCGGACACATTACAATGTGTAACAAGAGGACATAATGACAGTGCAAAATATAACATTAACATACATGACAAGGACAACAATAATATTAACACATACAACATAATTCACAAAGAGGACCGGGTACACGACAGTGCAAGATACAATACTAACATACATTACAATAGCAAGAACAAACATTAATATTAACACACATACATTTATATAATACATAGAGAGAAACGGACGCAAGGGCTGGATTTGACCAGAACTCAGTGGCATTCGTCTTGAAACTTGACATTGTGGCTTTAACACGAAATTAACAATTAACTTTGATCGTGTGAACTCTCGCCATCTCCACCACGACCACCATGGCCTCATGATTATCTGATACCTTACAACTACTGCCTATTGCATCTTCCAGGCTTCACACCTCTTGCCGAGGCAGTACAAGCACAACAGATCTGCGCTGTGAAACGCCTTGTGAAAATGGGAGCAAACATCAACGCCAGGGACAATCTGGGCAGAACATGCTTGTCCATAGCAGCTTATCAGGTGAGACATTACAAGTGTGAGAGGTCGCCGGATCGATCCCCCACAAGTAGAATCGTTAGTAGCGGATCGTGATCATGAGTATGGGGTAATGAAGTCTGACTAGGGATAGACATCCTGAGCAAAGTGCTGTCGTCGTTAAAACCAACAATTGTGGTAAGTGCTTTTCTGTTTCTCGGGAAGGGCATACAAAATACTTCTGCTGATAACTGCGCCTCAAGCTAGTTTTTAATGGGACTCCGGGTAGGACTTATACATTCAAAATAGTCCGATATGATCGAATACTATGTTGAGAGAGTATAAATGTTAATGTATCCAGAAACGTGATGGATTTATCGGCGTATGAACAAAAATAAACATGGGCGAACTGCGTGAATCATCTATGCCGTTCATTCAAAAGTGTGAACATGTTTATTTTTGTTCATACATCCATAAATTACAAAGAAATAAGACAAACTGCTCCTAATTAAGTTTTAAACATACATATTAACCAACAAATTAATATTTTATTTAGATGTTTTTTGGTCCTTGAACCATAATTATGCGAAGCTAAATAAGACAACTTTTCACAAATCCAAACAAAATGTGACCTCATCTGAAGTTGCGACATTGAAAATAGTCACGTGGAGATTTTACATGTCTCAGAATAGTTACCCCACAACGCTAGTCCTAACATTCACACACATTTGGACAAACTCGTATTGCCAAGGCTAGACCAATGAAATATATGTAAACTGTAATAATTACAACAGAAATATAATTATTGCAAGGTGAACTTAAATCTCCACCTCATATCCACACTCATCCCGAGTTCCTGGTACATGATAATTAATTGCACACGTTCATGATTACCATGATGTGGAAACTAGCTCAGTGATTGGACAGTCTGCTGAAAACAAGTAGCACGGGTTGTGTGATTTTGCTAATTCGGAAGCATTCCGTCTAAAACAACGTGTGCATAGTGACAGCCAATATAATCAACAAAGCAATAGTCAATAATTAATTGACACCTCTGCTCTAATGGTGTTATGAAACAAACAAACAAACTGTATAATATATTGATGGCAATAAATAACATGGACGTATGGGATATCCCTGCATAACACCTCTCCTTCATTGGCCACTGTTCCTAACAAGGAACCGAAGTTCCAATTTCAAGTTCTAAAGCCGACAGAAAGAAAAAAAACCAAGCTAGGATGGCTTAATTGAGGAAAACATCGAACCGAGTGCTTGGCAGTACAAACTATATAGACTGCAAAATTGACGTTGTTTTTAACTCTTTTTGTAACAACGACTGGTTTGGCAGAGCGGTTATGGTGTTGGACTGTCAAGTGCCATGTGAATTGGTGCAGTTGGTTCGAATCCCACTTGTGCTACATGAGTGTTTTTTCATTTGAAACAACCACGACACTTGGTTGCCAGGAAATTCACAAGTAAAGAAATCTGGTTGCTATAAAGCTTATCAGTCATAGCGTTTACCATTGCGCTTCTCTGATAACCCTCTGTTCAAAGGTAATTCCGAGACTATAAATCAATCAGCTATTCCATACTGACGTGATCAAACGGGAAAACGCAGTTACAGATTAGTTATTTTGCATTATTAGTCTGTATTGATTAAGCAAAATTGTGCAGTGTCCACACCAGGTGTGCTTGAACTCACACACTTATATAAGCACGTTTATTAATTTTTCCGATGTCAATTTCAACTATACTTTGATTCTTTTAAAACCAACATCTTCCAAATAAAGACATTGCCAGTAAACAAATAAAAGTAATATGGAGTTATCTAAAAAGACACACATACCACGACTATTATTACTGGGTATATAATTATGCTAATTATAGAGGACATGCGCAGCATATTGATAACTATTAACTACCACTCCAATCCCAACCCCACGACGCCCAAATATGCATCGACTAACAATTTTATTTTCTTATGACCTCACAACACTCAAATTAAACACAATTTATGGGTGACAACCCGCTCTGTTATTTCCCGTTCCAAACAGTGATCCGGGGCCGGTATGTGCTATCCTATAATTATGTGCATGGGGAAAACGCATATAAAATACTGCTCGCTGCTCTGTGTACCTATTTGGCGACAGCAGGTTCCTTCTGACACCTATGTATCGATATAACCGTGCGTGTAGCACCCAATAGCAAATGTGTTAATCGATGTGCTCCAGCGGTGTCGTTAAATAAACCAATTTTATCGTTTATTGGTGACAATCTTATTGAACAGATCCAATAAAGAACTAGTTAAAGGGACAGTCCCAACTTTTAAATGAGTGCCACGTACGAGCGCGTCTTATGCCATTTGTAACAGATTTCTGGCTAATAGAGCATTTCTTATTATTAAAATTACCGTTTACTTACATATTATTACTTACAATATCAATATGTTTACATCCTCTGTATTTTTGGACATCCAACTTATTATAGTAGCTGACTGTGTCCATTTATCTAAAATAATTTAGTACTTACTGAATCAGGGTAGGCAAAAGCCCAATGGCCATATTAAGCTACTACAAAAGTATTGGACAGACATACACTGTATATTGATATTGTAAGCGATACAACGAAAGTAAATGTTAATTTTAGTAATAAATGTGTTGTATTAGCCAGACATATGTTACAAATAGCATTAGATGGGGCATTTCATGGTATTTTTCACGTCCGTCACGATTGTTTCTCTTTGTTATGTAAATAAATGCAAATATTATCAGATTTCATTGACCATGATGGAAAACAATCGTGACGGACGTGACAAATACCATGAAATGCCCTAAATACGTATGTTCGGTGGCACTCGTCTTAAAACTCGGGATTGTCCCTTTAAGAGGAAAGCACGATTGCTGGGTCATTATACCAATATGTGATAATTCCAAACGACAGTTCACGACTGAATGCTAAATAATTTATTGAACACACCACTTAACACTTTAGACGAGGAAAAAGGCCAGTGTTGATAAATTATGCAACATACAGTTAACAATGTCCAAGAAGATAATTACTAAAAAACACGATACTAATGTTGTTTTTGCCACAGATGATCAATACATACAGGAAATTGTCAATCGTGCGTCGATGCGTTTTTTAGTTTATTCTTGTAAGTGGCTGTGTTTTCTCATAATATTGACATGTATGTGTCTATTGTCTATGTGCGATTAGTTTCTCTATTGCAACTTATTTCTAATTACTAGAAAATTTAAACAGAGAAAAAAGAAACAAACGAAGATAATTTCAACAAATATTTTATTTAGTAGCGCTATATCCAAGTATATGTATAACAATATTTGTATTATTGCTACTGTATAATTAATATACACTGTATTTAGTTATTATTAACTACATCACTTGTGCGAAATACTTACTGTTATGGTAATGTTTTTGCTAGTCATGAATACCAAATAGAAAACAAAACACATTTCAAGCAATGAACCAGATATGTATGTACAGATCATAGTACAAGTTTGGAAAGGACGCAATTCAAACTATATGTAATTATAGCATTAAACATGTGTATTTAAGCTTGCTATTGACTGTTACCGAAACAGTCTTGTGACAAAATCGATAACTCGTACAAATAGGTCCGTGATTCAAGCTACCCGAATGAAGCACAACAGGTGCTAAATGCCAATTAACACGATAAGAAATGCTCAATATTTGACGCTGCAATCAGCCAACGATATTAATTATGTGATGTGGTTTTTTTCTTTTTTTCTTATGATAATATTATTCTTGTATGGTGTTGCTTCTTCAGTATTATTGTTACCAGGTACTTTTTCATAGAATGAGATTTTATCTTTATATCATGTGTTTTGTCCACATATTGTGTGTTTTTGTTCTTGTATCAATGATGTATTTTAGGATTACAGTTTTGAATAAATATGTACACATATATATTTATAACTACCTTAAAACTAAACGCTGCGCATGCGTGATACGTTAGTTTACGCGGAGGACATACTCTCTCACTAACAGTTTTTATAAATAGGCATAGTTTCTTTAAAACATAAACATGAACTATTAAATAATGCATAAGAGGAAATCATGTTACGGTAAATGCTATATTGTTCTAGTTTACATTTGGTCATATTCAATATAACAGGATAGTCGCATTTAACTAAAATATAACTAAATCATCACCAAATATGTTCTGTTTTCTCTATCAATATTATACTATCGTCTTGTTTCAATACGGAGTTTCATGTTACAATCCCATTAAAATAAATGAATAATACACATGTACGTTAGAGATGGTTTATCACACAAGTGGTTAGATACATTTATTGAAAACACGAGTTGTATGAGAAACGATCTCACTGGCATACGTCTAGTATTCTATTTGTTACAAACCCTAAATATCAAGTTAAACAAATGAATTTAACAGTTGCAGTTGCAACCATAGCCTGACGTCAAGATATGTTGTATGTTCTAAGTACATACAACAAATGGATCGTCATTCAAAACTATTGACGTCATCGGGCACAATTCAGGTCAGTTGAGTCATTAGAATAGAGAATTAATAAACAACAGGTGCTGCTTATATAATAGCTAAACCATAGCGTTCTCGCACACATTATATGTAATACACTGCTTTACGTAACCATTGAACACTAATAGAGTTGTGCTATCTCCATACTTATAAGAGACCACATTCATCTAATACAATAATTAACACATTTGTTCCACTGTGAATCAATATTATACATTAGTGTATACAATTTCTATGATATTTTGTTCCTATAGGCACAAATGTGATTTCGCCAATATTTAATGATACGTAATTTGACAGACATCGAAAGAGAATATCTGCCTAGACCACCGTAAGCCATTTGGAATTCATTATTAATATTTAATACAGTCATGTTTACACAATTTAACAAGTATTTATTCTATGAATTGAATATTTGTAAAAACCCATCCATTTCACAATCGTACTATAAATATAAAATTGGTTGGATACTTTATGAACCAAGTTATAAGTATTAAGTTAAAAGCAAATGGAGAGATTATTATTTGGCGACATTTTGATGAGATGCACGATACATAGCTGTCGTGGCTTTATTATAAGTCGTTTTATATTGAAACTGTTCTTATTGTATCGTATTGGTTTGACCATAGACATTATATGTGGTGCTTTGCTCCGTATAATAATGTTACGTTATTTTCTTTAAAATAAAACGGACATGTTGACATTTTGCTGTGAACGTAACCTCAAAATGTTTTGTTTATATTCATATTTATTCTTCAACGAGCAGCGCATCATTTTGAAGTATCCATCCAACATATCCCAAATACTTTGCGCGCGTCATTATATTATGTGCTTTTGTGCACATATCAAGCGATTTTCTCATTATATGTGTGCCTTTGTCAGTGTATTGTGTGCTTTAGTCACGATATGATGCGCTTTTGTCATTATAATTACTTTGTGTATGTCATGATATGATGTTCGTTTGTCAATAAATGGGGCGATAATAAAATGTTCCAATGGTGTACAATTTATCAATATGTTTTATTTATTATAGCTTTAATCTTAATACGATGTACATTTTTCTTTATACGATGTTCTATATTCACAATGGCATGCAACTTCTTTATTATTATGAAGTGTAATCCAGATTATATTAGGTAAAACCTACGTATTGTTATAATTCTCAAAGTTTGGTATACTAAATACGAGTAGTAATACACTTGACAAATGTCACATTACTTCCAACAAAAAATACCACTTGCTTCGAATGAAAAAATGTATTACTATAATATAAAATTAAATGATTAAAAATATGTAATAAAACAATAGCTAAGTTTGAGACTGCATGTATTTTTGTCATTTTCCAAAATTAATGTAAGAACAATATCATAGCATCGTAAATAACTGATAGAACAATAGTGTTGCACTTACCCTTTAGAGATCGTGCATAAAATATGTCAATGTGTTTCACAATTCGCACAAAGTTATGATTGTGTTTAATTAAATCTCCCTTATAATCCTAACATAAAACATTGATCAACTGTGGACCGTGTTTTTACATGAAATTCAACCCCCACCTTGACTTTAAAACATCCCTCCCCTTGTAATCCTAAAATAAAATATTGATCAACTGTGAGCCGATGTTTTTACATGAAATGCAATCCGAACTTGGCTTTTACCCCTCCACCCCTTTCGAACATTGTGTGGATTGTGAAAGACATTGACATGTGTGCACTGTCCCTTAAGATCCCATAATTGAAGGGAAGAGGAGAAGAAAGATTTGGTATGGCAGATGAAATTAAGTTCACGACAGATGTATTTTATTTCAGGGATGGCACGATGGAGTTGTCTTTCTTCTCCGTAACGGAGCTAAAAAGAATATTTCTGATACCTCAGGGCGCACGCCTCTTCACGCGTCTACATACAGCAAAGATAAAGGGTAAGATCATCAACTGACAAAATATCCATACGTAGTGCAAATAGACAATAAGCAAAAGATGAGCAAGTGATGTGTGAATAGACAAAGACAAAGGGTACAACCGTCTATTACCAATTTAAGAATAAACACCTACAACGCTTTCTAGTTGATTTACGGTACACATCTATATGGTGCTGAAAAAGAACCAGCCTGCACCCAGTAATCAATGGTCTGTGAGTTCGCTTCACAGCGCTGCCCAGTCTATTCGATCAGTATTATATCGAGGAATGTTTGTGGAAAATTGTGAGGAGAGAATTCACAATCTTTGATGGAACCTTTATATTGTACCATTATAAATTCGATTATGAGTTATTCTGGGTTTTGTTTACAATTCACACGTTTATTTTCAGACTATGTTGCCACATGTGATATTCTCATAATTACTTAGCCATACGTTCTATTGCTTGTTTCAGCATACGAACGTGACACTGGAATACATAATATCTATTTATATCTGAACCCCACGTTGGCTGTATGCTTGTAGAACAAATATAATATTCTTTAAAATTGGGATGCATGGCCTGGCCCAGTGTTCACTGCACCATCTAGCGTTTGTTATAGCAGGCAATCTATTGATACAAACGTTCCTCATCTCATGAATATGAATGTTCTTATTAACAGGAAAACGAGTATACCATTGCCATATTAACCGATGGCTAGGTGCCATGAAAATAATAGTTTAGGAGGAATAATGTGTTATATAAAAGACTACACGGACAAACGCATAAATCGCGCCATATAACAAAATCGAAGGAAAGTTTTAATCGTAAATAAAATATGATGTGCATGGCAGAATTTGGAAAACTTATCTTTAAGTGATTCATTGGCTTGTAACATTTTGTTTTCGCAGAACTCTTTCAACATTGCTGCAGAATATATCACCGTCGGAATTAAATCAGGAAGACAACGAGGTCTGTTTATACACTGTATATATTATATATCATAGCCAGCTCTATTTTCCATGGTTGGTTGGTTATAACTTATTTACGTGCTTATATCCAATTAAGGTTCAAGCACGTCTGTCGTGGTCACACAGTCC
>JAUTCZ010054386.1:0-10586 GCA_032273805.1 Melanodrymia brightae | reverse complement strand
TGAGTTCTGAGTAGTCAAATAAGCTGGATACATTTTGTAATTACACAATTGTATGACTAGAACTCACACATTGCACAATATTGGCTAAAAAATATATTACTGCACATGAGAAACATAAATGACAGACATAAAATGCAAATTTTCCCCAAGTTAATTTACACTTATTGTATACGTAAGTCAATATATTTACAAGACAAAGCAGCAACTGAGTCTTGAGTATCCCACACCCACTTTAACATTCAATTTTTTTTAAAGTTTTCACTAATTTTGATGTCAAATATGAAAAATTTCAATGCTTTTTAGGCAAGTAAAATATAATGTAATCCAAAGAAGGGGTAACGAAGTCAAACTGTTTTTAAAACACTCTTTCTCCTATTGTGACAGCCCTGTCAACACATACTGTAAAACATGCCACCAAACGCTATGTCAATTCTGGAAACCGCCAGTAGTTGAAAAATGTTTTAAAACAAAAATCAAATTTCTAACCCGAGCTAAGCCAGATTTGACACATTAACTTAAAAGTGGGACCATATGTTCTCCGTCACTAGTATGGACATGTAAGTAATACACAAATAGAAACAAAAGCACAGATGGATGAAAAAAGTACTTGTAAGTATCACACATAAGCACTGGTCACATTATAAAGTAGTCTTTCTCATGAGCCAAATCGACAACTCTCCTAAAATGGGGGGGGACAGGAGAGAATTCACTCTCCTCAGTAAATTTATTACAATATGCCAAAAAAGATTTTTTTATTATTATTTTGAATGGTTTTAATTAAGAAAAGTTTTGAAACTGCACTTGAGACCACCCGTGGGACATATTTAAATTGGTCTTTATCATGAGGGGGTCCTATTACTAAGTTACTATTAAATAATAAGCAAGTATGTTCAAAATAGTAGTCTTTATAAATTTATAATGGCATCACAAAACATTCCACCAACTTTTTTTTAATAAGTATCGTGTCATTTATATGAAATTTTCCAGACATACAACAGCCTTTGATATAACAGTAGCAGTGAAATGAACCAAATAGGTCTACTGGTGTAAAGGATCGATCCTGTGACCTATTGCACCATATGCAGATTTTCTACTGCTGAGCTACATCTAGCTATTAAACCAGAATTATAAAGTATGTATGTTTGTTTGTTTAACGACACCTCTAGAACACATTGATTATTAATCAGCGGTAAACCAGAATGAATACTGCAACTACTTTCATCCACCGGTGCAATGGAAACTATTTGAGATGTGTTTTAAGTTCTTATATCTATAGATGTATTCTTGCCTCGTCTAAACCTTTCTTTAAATAATGTTAAGTGTTGGTATGTTGCAATATGTTAAAAGACATTTTCCATAAATTTCGAAACATCAAAAGATGTATATCGATGAATTTAGATGGTGTGCACATAACAGCAAGCTATATTTTCACAATTCAGTGCCGATTCTATTTGTTTTAATTATTTGTTTTTGAAAAACACAATCTTAGAAATAGAATACTACACATACCCATTAGTTACCATTTATCTCACTCATTTAAAAACATATTTAACTCAACTTTCTCATTCGATATGTTTTTAACGTATAGATAAATGTATGTAATGGCCACTCATGCAGTATTCTCTGTATGTATGGTATTGTCTTCAACAATGGATTTTGAAATGAAAATCACAATAATGTGTAGATGTATGGCAATGTGTAATGTAAAGCATACTACATTGTTTGTGGTCAACTGTGGCAGAGAACATACAAACCAACAACACCAGCAAGCACATAATACTATTAACATGTGTTTTAAACATTCTACTGGGCTCTACATCGTAGATGGACAGAACCCACCATAAGGCTGCAAAGTAATAGAAGAAAAGGAAGTTCGAACCTGGAACCATTTTGCATGTCGAAGAGCGGCAAGAGCATCAAGGCATTTCTGCCTGTCCAAGACATCTGGTGGATCTTTGACGCTAACAGTCTCTATAACACAATGTCGGAGAGTCACTGGCTGGTAGGGTGTTTGACCATAATCAAGGAAGCCTCACCGAAACGAGGCCCTGCAACGGACACGGCCTTCAGGGTCAAGAGGCTCAGGGGCAAGTACAGAAAGGTGTGCAGAAGAAGAAGGGATAGAAAGTGCAAGCAATCCTTTTTTCCCTATAATGCTATCGTGCTAAAAGCGGGTTCAGTTTTTTTATTGTTTAATCTGACAGATACAAGAAAAAAGCCAATCAGCAGTAAAAGGATGGTATTAAATGAGTTTTAAGGTAAAGGTTATGTAATATTTTTGGAGTTAATGCCCATTGTTAGTGTAAGCATAATCCAATCTCATAATGGATTTTACCATTTCAAAATGGTATTCCAACAACATTTTGAGGCCAAATCAAATTGTTTACAGATAAGTCAGAAAAGGAGTGCTTAATGTCACAACACATATAAACTCACGGTTATTACTACACATGGTCTACAGAAAACATTGTTTAATGTCACCACAGTAGATTGTTTAATCAGTTGCAGATATCAAAACTTATGGTTATTAAAACACATGGTCTCCAAAAAATATTGTTCAATGTTACCAAAGCACATTGTTTAATAAGCAGCAGACATCATAGTTATGGTTATTAGGACACATGGTCTACAAAGCTGGCAACCTCCAAAATGGCTACTCTTTGTTTTAGTGATTGTTAGCTGCATACAACTCAATTATTGAACAGCAGGAGAGTCAATATTACACCAACAATGCAGATGTATTACATTCTACACTACATGTAGATCACACACACCAGATGAAAGAAATGCCTACAAATTAAAATCAACACCAGCAACAACACACTAGGATTCGAACATGCACAAACAACTGAAAGTATACACCATATCTATTCCTATGATATATTTCCCCCCATTGACCATTACTTCAGCACTGCATGCATATTGGAAGGCTTACAAGCACTAAAAAATCGTTGCTTTTATTTAGGTCTCATGAATCTTTAAAAAGGTTGCATTTTTTAAGTTTAAGCCATTTTCTAAAAAGATGTAAACATTTTTATATGTTCACCATCAATGGAAATCTGTATAGCACTACCCAATTAACAATTAAGAAAATCTTTTGAGAAAATTTGTGTATAGTTTGTATATAAACATGTATATATACATCGGTCTATTCATACTACATTGTAGTGATGATGGTGCGTGTAGGAGCATTATACAAAGATACATGACAGCAAACGTCAAAGTCTATTTGTGCATGTTCTGGTATTATTTTCAACTAAACCATTTAGACCAAGAACTGACGACAGTACAAAGACAAAACGATAAGGAGAGAGATAAGGCATCAGTATTAAAGATAGCACAGAGAACAGACAAGGCATCAGTATTAAAGATAGCACAGCAGAAGAGACAAGGCATCAGTATTAAAGATAGCACAGCAGAAGAAGGGTGAACGATGAAAAGGAATGCAGAATTGACCAAGTGTCAGGACAAAAGCAGTGACCCATCCAGTCTCGTATCCCTTGCATCCTTGGCATGGTCAAAAATCCTTCCATTAGGCAGCAAATATTCCATTCCATTCCAAACCTGTGGATACTTAGAAGTCTTTTGTTGCAACATATAAACAAACTTATCAATGTCTTAAAAGGCATGCACAGCTGGATAATATAGTTATTTTCCTACAGGTTTTACGAACCGACAGATGGTCATTAGACAGGGTTCCCACAGAGACGGATGTGCACAATTGCGACAAAATACAATATGCCAGAAGAAATTCTTCTGAAGTATGTTGTCAGTAGTAAAAAGTACTATAAATCGGTATTCTAAAATTCTGCCCCCAAAAAAGAAAACAAAATTATTCCATTCTACTTATTTTGCTAATTTGTTCATCCAACTAAAATAGCAATTTTCATTTCAATCATTTCGGTAATTTTGCACAGTAGCCAAGTTTCATTTCATCTATTTATGTAGATTTTGAAAATAATATCATTTCGGTAATTTTGCACAGTAGCCAAGTTTCATTTCATCTATTTATGTAGATTTTGAAAATAATCTTCATATATAGTACCAGAATCACGGGAACCCTGTTCAAACAATACAAGCCTTCTGACTGCAATGATTATGAAACCAAATTTACTCCACTGTAGAATGATCATGCTATTGGTACTAAGTCATCATTATAAAACAATGGTTTAAAATCTTAATGAGATGTCTGTAATAATCATCTTAGTGACAACATGACCACTCTACAATTACCATGTTAGTTAAGGTTTTTAAAATGGTATCAGGAAGACACTGCATTGTTACCAAACTGTCTCAGTAAGGCAAAGTCTGACATGCTGTCTATTAATTTGTCTATACCTCCTTCTTTATCCGCCGATTCACGCATAACTGGCGACGTCAGGGTTATGATGCAGGATGTCTTCGGTTCTTTATCACTAGTGACGATGATAGCAGCTTCTTCAATGCACCGTCGTATTTCATATTTATCCTCAGAGGTAGCCTGAACATAGGATAAAGGTAAAGTTTGCTTGTTTAACGACGCCACTGGAACACATCGATTATAAATCAGCAGTTATTGGACGTCAGATGCATGGTTACCTGAACATAGGAATACACAAGATTTATTGCACTATTCTTGAACTTTTGTAAACATCTGTGAAGAGCAGGAATAGAGGTTTTACGCAACCAAAAAAAAAAAAGCAATAAAAATTATCTTGTCTCATTGTACGAGTCAGTTTCACAAGTAATTTATTTACAGAAGTAGATGTCGGGTATAGCAGACAGATTTGGCGAAAATTATTGGACCCCAGTTGGATGGCTTTGGCCTATTAATAATGCTGGATAGTACCTATTTGAAAATAAATACATGGTATCTCAACTAACCAGTTGTTTGCCCAGAGCATCAGCCACTCGCTCCAGCATGGTACGCGTGGGTTTTTCCGAGCAGAGAACCACTAAGTGGACATTGAGATCTCCGTGGAGAAGCAAACCCTTGGCTAGAACTCCCACTCGCATCACACCTTTTAGAACCCGAGGTGCTGAGGAGTCGTCTTCCTTGCTTTTCTCACTGTTAAAAACGAAACGATACGAAGTCTGATTAACATGAATAAATTAATTTTAGACATTAAAGCTGCCGATTCAGAGTTCAATAGGGATGCCACAATAGTGCGCACTCATAATGCTATTGTAACATCTTTTCGGGTACATGTAACAGTGCATTTTTAAATAAAAATATTCTTTCCTAGAATGTCAATACGTCTAGCCATGGTCTTCCAAATATTTGTAGTAGCCACTGTCTCCTGTTTAAGACGGTTGCACTGTGTGTATACCATCAAATAAATCATCTCAACTCGTGTGGATGGAAATACTTTTCCTAACATTAACACTTTAGAATTCCTCTTAAATTCTTAAACAGTGGCTTTAAATTCAAATATTAAAAGCATAAATACTGAATAGTTGAACTTGTAGTAAACAATTCATGATAAAAAATACATACAATACTGAAAATAATCCAACCTTTTTTGGTTTCTTTGACAATATTTTCACTCGATTTAATACAAGTCTAGTAATTATCAAGATTTCCAATATTTAAGACATTCATTACGTTTTTACAGGGCTTATAATACATACTTATTTAAATTTGCATAATACTATTTTCATAAGAAATGTAACTGCACAAAGTAGAACTAGAAAAACTTACTCTTCTTTAACATCTAAATCTTTCTTTACTTCCACCTTCTTTGGATCAATAATCTTGACACCAACTTTAGCCTTCACGTCTTTCTTTAGTGCTAAAGGTTCAGGTTTCTTCACTGGTTCGCTGCTCTTGGGCGCATCACTGAAACAAAAGTAAAGTAAAGGTTGTTTTATTTAACGACGCCACTAGGAACACATCGATTATAAATCAGCAATTTTCTTACCGAAAACAAAGCAAGGGGTCTTTTATGTGCACTATCCCATAGACAGAATTGCACACACCACGGAATTTGATAAACCAGTCGTGTACCACTGGCTGGAAAGGACAATAGCCCATAAAATGTTTTGCGCTGTGGAGGATCGATCCCTCAACCCATCCCACCACAGGCAGACATTCTACCTCTAGACTACGTCCCGCTCCGTATTACCTACAAGTCCTTGCGTGAATGTAAGACAACACTCAACAAATCTACGTTATTTATGTAAACTCTAGTTTGGACTAAGAATCCTAGTATTATAATCCCGCGTGCCTTATATATTATATTGTTTCGGACCTCCATTCCTACGGACTTCTATTTCTTTTAATCCCGTACTGCGATTGATAATCACATCGTTTGGAACGGGATTCGAACCCAGTACCAACCCGTTTGAGTCCGGTAATCTAATCATTCAACCACATAGCCAGAAATATATCACAAATAGCATGATCTGCGCAAACAAGGTGGCATCCATCTTAAAACTTCCACAGAGCAAAACATTTTATGGGCTATTTTCCGTTCCAGCCTGTGGTACACGACTGGTTTATCCGTGGTGTGTGCTATCCTGTCTATAGAATAATGCACATAAAAGACCCTTGCTGTTTTTCAGTAAGAGCAGCCCATGAAGCGGCGACAGCGGGTTTCCTCTCAGATCATGTGTCAATATAAACATGCGTCTGACGTCCAATAACCGCTGATTTATAATCGATGTGTGTCTAGTGGCGTCGTTGAATAAAACAAACTTTACTTTACCATCTTAAACCTCGAGAGTGTGCCTTTAAGGCGTGTGAGGGTGTGTTTGATTGGAATAGTGAGATAATAACAGAATTAATAATAAACGTGTTTACATATTCACGATGTTTTAACACAAACTAATTAAATTCTGCTACCCTTTAGTATGGGCCACTGGCAGGTTTATTGCAAATACAGCATCACAAAATTGATTTTCCTCAATTTTATGGTGCTTTGCACAAAGTTTCAAGTCAGTTTATTTGTTCCGTTAAGCCATTAAGTTTGGTCGATTTACAGATCAAATGTCTAATTCTCCGAAGAATTGAAAATAAAATACGAAAGTTGGAAAATAAAAGTGAATTAGCTTGCGTTAGCTGGTGTATGCCGATATCTCGTCTCTGATCTTCAGGGTGTATGGATTTCCTGCCGGCATTAGCCACAAGTGTATTTTAGCGTTTGCGTCACGTCACCACTCTGGATCTCTCTCAGACTTGGCAGAACACCGCCAATTTCTTCATGTTCGATTCGCCGCCATCGGACCTGCTAGCGGAAACGTCGTGCAGATATTACGCGCATCAAGCTGGATTATACACCGTGGAACAACAGGATATTACAACCAGAGAAACGTTTTGTTTTTTAGATTTGACATACTATTATCTAAATTTGATTCTACTTCAAACTGGAATTATTTTGAGTTTCAGGATTTAGCTGATTGGTAAAGTATAATTTTGTTTTTTATTTATTTTTTAGCAAGATGATTTTGATCAAATTTAATGCATCAATTCTTTTTTCTCTCTATCTTTGCAATATGAAAAATGTAGACGACGTATATGATTTTATTCTAGTGTGTCCTGTTTATAGACCATACGAGATAAATACATTAAACCTTATTAGTACTGCATTCAAACTAACACAAATATTGACCATTGCTAGATCAAAGCAGTTAATTAAATTATGTAAATAATTATTTGATCGGTGCTATACCACTCACAGAACAGACAACATTTGAACATTGAATACCATACTTGGTTTTATCTATTTTATCATGTAAATATTTACCATTCCCCCGATGTGCACATTATATTATTTTATTTATATTTTCATATTTATGTAAATTTCTATGAAATGTATGGTGTTTTTTCATGTTGGCAAAATGAAAACCAGTTAGGGCCTATCTCTATCTTCGTTATCTTTCTTTCTTGTTTCTGTTATGGCTTTCTTTCTTTCTTTCTTTCTTTCTTTCTTTTTTCTTTCTTTCTCTTTCTTTCTTTCTTTCTTTTTCTTTCTTTCTTTCATTCCTTTTTTTCTTTCTTTTTTTCTTTCTTTCTTTCTTTCTTTCTTTTTTTCTTAATTGTTCTGTTTATATATATCTGTATTTGATTATTTAAATCCGTTCTTTTTTAATTTACATCTTTCTTAATAATATTATGTTTCTGTCTATCTGTTATTTTGTTTTTTCTTACTTTATCTTTCTGTCTGACCGTTTCTTATCTTTCATTCTGTCTCTGTTACGTTATTTTATATATTTATTTCCTACGCTATCTATCTTTATATTTCAGCAATTCCGTTCTTTCTTTTTTTTTCTCTTAAAGTGAATCACTCACCATTTAGTGCGAATCACGGTTCACGTGACGAAGCCATGTAACTAGTTAACCGTAAAAGAATTTGCGTATAAACAGAAGTGAAAACACTGTCTTTATTTAGTCATTTATTTATCTACATTCTTGCATACATGTACATGTATTATATTGTTATAAATGTCGACAGATATCACAAAATGTCATACAAATGTGACCAAGTGCGTTTGACATCGAATAACTGCTGGTTGATAATCAATGTGTTCCAGAAGTGTTGTTAAACAAACAAATTTTCTCGTTGTTAAATCTTTCCTTCGTACTGATCGTCATCTTTATTTCCACTATCTATCTTCTTTTTTTGTTCTTCTTTTTTTTAAACAATATTTATTGAGTACAAAACGAGTGTACATTGGGGATTGACCAACAGACAAAGCCTATATTAAGGTCTCTCCCCACATTTTACAATTAACATAAAACAAAACATGACAGACATAGTAAAAATAAGCTGTACAATGAACATAAGTGCAAATAGATGTGGAGGAAGAGATAGAGAGAGGGAGACAGACAGACAGACAGACAGACAGACAGACATATATCCATTTATGTTAGGAACCACTCATTATTTTGCGACAGAAGTCCTCTTATAAAGTGTAAAGCATTGGTTAGAATAAAAATAAACGACGAGAACAATGGAATAACTTCAGTGGTTTTAATTATTCATTGAATAAATTCTTCTTGTTCAGCGAAAGCGTCCAACGTGTTGAAGTAAACACATTTTAATGAAACAATTATTGCATTTTTTTATTTGGTTCAGTTCAAATTAAGGACCGTGCATAAAATTTAATATCCACGTGTTTCAAAGGCAGAACAATATCTGTAAGTGGTGGGGATGGGGTAGAACAATGTCTGGAAGGGGTGGGGATGGGGTAAAAGTCATATGCGGATTGTTTTGCACGTAAAAAGAATCAGTCCACAGTTATTCAATTTTTTATGAAAATTGACATTTATGCACGGTCCCATACATATTATGTTTTGTTTACTTTTGAAACGATTATCCACGCACCCACGACGACCTTCTGACCCACGGGACATCGAAGCACTGTGCATGACCGATGTGTGGCCAACAGGTGAACGCTGAATAATTGCAATAAAAGTACATGTGACCCGCGGGAACGCACATTTATGGGCTTGTGCGGCTCGGTCGACTCGGTCACGTGCAGGTCAACTAGAGACACATGACACTTGTAAGCTGGTATTTCATAATAATATAAATAACGGATAAATATTCATATACATGTGTGTATATTGAACAAACAGGTGTTTTATAATAATGAAGATACACTGTACTATGATGATAATAATGAAGGTTTGTGTCTAATATAATATGTAAAAGTTGATATTTGATAACAATAAATCTAAAATATAAATGGCTAAATGTTATACATTTGTATAGAATAGAATTTTAAGATGTGATTAAATGTTCATTTTAATAACAAAGAGCTATAGAAATATGTTAGAAATAGCATTAGCATCGCAAGCGCTGTGACGTTCGTTTTAAAAGTAGACATTATGGCTTTAATTAGAGCCTACATCTCGTCGTACTTCGTGAACCTCCGGTGACGAATGTAGAACACGGTAAAAGTGCTTGGCTCTATTTATTGCATGAATATTGATCGAGCTGCATGCCGACCATTGCTCTGTCTCACCCATGCGGTGTCTTCGTGACTCAGCCAGTGTTAAATCATAATCTCATTTGGCAACACATTATCACTTTTTCTCCAACTACCAAACATAAGTATTACAGGCCTGAGAATAGGAGGCGAATAGTAAACCGTATTAACATTTCAATTTCGCGAATAGGCCCCTAAGCGCATGTTCACAATGTTTAAATTTCGCGAATGACCATGAGTACATGAAAGCACATTATAACATGGAAAATTATGGGTGCTTATGAATTTCGTGAATTGAGATTGGGCGTAAAATTGTTCACGGTTTACACAGGCCTGAGAATAGGAGGCGAACGGTCGTTCAGGTTGCCGTGAGGTTACCTCGATCTCTAATGACGCGAACGGAGTACAGCTCACCATGATTTAATTAGAGAATAAAATGAGAGAAACGAACAAATACAACATTCAGAAATGAGTCGAAAGAATGAATATTGTGACACCTGTATGGCCTATCATAAATGTGTAGGTTATAAAATGTTTTTCATTCTTTTAAATCATGCTTTTTGCGACGAATATTAACTATTACATGTCAAATAACGATGAAATAAACAAGTTAATTTTTAGCTTCTAGGTAACCTAAAACCAAAACAGGTTACCTGATGTGTAGTTTCGGGTAA
>JAUTCZ010054385.1:0-15000 GCA_032273805.1 Melanodrymia brightae | reverse complement strand
TTTTTAATTTACTTACTTAGGTGATGTACATACTGAGATTTTTTGGATCATTGAGGACATATCAATAAAGCAGACTCCAATCTGAAATTTTTTAACAGCTCCAGTTTGTAGAAAAGTTTTATTGTTTTCCCTCAGACTTCCCGTCCATAAAAAAAAGACAATAAAGATAAATTACAAAAAAACTGAGACAGAATACAATATGTGCTCAAGAACGAAAGAAAAAACATCAGCTAGATCCTGGTTGTAATAAAACTATCAGTGCCCCAAATTGTGTTTCTGTTTGAGGATCCAACATTCATTAATCGCACCTTTCACCATTCACCCACTTAAGATAGCTATGCTTTCAGCAAATCATATATTGCAGAACATTTTTTTCCCATCTAGAATACAACCGCTCTGTGTACCTTTCATCACTGCCATTCTCAGATCCTTTAAAAAAAACACAAGTCAAACAAAAATTACTGAGATGAAACCATGTCCGGTTTTTTATGGTCTTCACATAAAAATAGAATAAAGCATACAGATAGTTTTTTAAAAACTAATATGAAGTTGAACAATTCCCACAGCATGTGAATTAACTAGTTAGACAAGAACATTTTATAAGTACGTATAATGCAAAGATTACAAAAATAAACTAAAAGATAAAAATATTTGTTTTATGTTTTTGCTTATGATGATTTAGAATTATAAATTTCAACAACAAAATAAAGAAGGAAATGGATATTGTTATTTATGACACATGGTTTACAGAAAAACAGTTTTATGACTAAACCCAAACCAACCTCCCCCACCCTTCCACCCCACCCTTCCACCCATCAGCACTTTGCTTAATTTATGGTTGTTAAATACAATACAATTCTATATTTCAATATTTACATTATTATGATGATGTAAATATTGTCTGGTTGCTTAGCACAAATAAAATGTAATTCTTACAAAACTAACTGAAAATGTGTGGTTATTATGACACATGGTTTTCAGAAAGGAACAGATTATTTAATGACACCGTAATATTGTTTAATATATCCAGTGATTAGCGAGTGTCAAATATATAAATATTATGGTAAGCTTAACAACCCATAACATTGTTTAATCAGTGAATATTAAATGTCAAATATATATTAATTATGACACATGGCCTACAGAAGTGGAAGGAATTTTAGATTTTTAGATTTTTTGTCCACAAAATAGACAAACAAACATCCTTTGCTAAAATATAATTTTCACAAAGTATAAAAGTGCAATTCGTATAGTTGTAGCACCCCGTGACCAGCCTATGTGGAGCTGTGAGAGACGGCACACATGCATGGACTTACTGTTTAGCAAAACAAGGAAACCTATCTTCATTTGTTTCCCCTGCCCATTATTGTGGACAAATGAGTCCCTGACATTGGCAGCAAGTTTTCAGATTGGGTTACCAACATCAGCCCTTGTCTGTCAGAGAACAATCAGCCCACATTGGACTCAGTGCCAATTTCCTACATGTGCAATACTTTGATTTTGTTGATGCGTTTGCCCAAGTGTTGAAAAGGAAAAGAAAATACATATTACACCAAATAAGAGCTCTGAGAATAGAGTAACTTCATTGTGGTATGCTTACAAAGAAAAACCTTATTACGATTGTCAATAATTTTGTTCTAGTGTTTTTGGAGAAGACATGACTTTACATGTAAAAACAGTTGCGTTGTCTTTTTTAATTTAAACATTTTATCATTGCATTTTGTTTTACATGAAGCCAAGTAGAAACAGTAGAACAGTATAATACAATGATGTGATGAAATTTGATGTGTTTGTCCGGGAAAGAAATTTAACCGTAAAAAATCATGCATATTATATAATGAAGGCCTTATAGTTTAGTTGTTTGTTTTAAATTATGCCTTGATATTTCGTTTTATACTGACAGCATATAACTGGGCCTACATATTGAAAATGTAAGCTTAAAAACTAAATTTAAAAAGTTTAAAACAAATATATGAACAGGTGTTACCAGCACAGGCTGCAAAATTACCAGGTTCGCATTGCTTAAAGCGATGCAATATTTTTACTTATTTTATAAAAATGCTAATCAAATTCCATAGTTGCTTTTCCATTCCCCATCCAGTAGGAAAAACTGCTAATCACAATTTTAAACACAAATTTCACCCTGCCGCATGATGATTACACAAATCCAAAACAATAAATTCTTATTGTTGATTCCCACTTTTTATTAGCTCATCTGGTGGGAACTAGCACACCTATAATATTTACATTTCAAAAAATATCTTTTCTAATAAATAAGTCACTGGGCTTGAAAAAGAATACGTTTTGTATACCCGCCTCCAGATAACATACATAAAACAAATCTCATTATGAGAGACAATAAAGAGTAGAATTTCACATTTTTATTGGCTAGACCATGACTTTGACTCCAGTATGACATATATTATGTGTGACATTAAAACATTAGGTTCTTTAAACAAATACACAGCCAATTAGTTTGATTCGAAGATGTTAACAAAGTCTGCATAATCCATATACCAATGAATGTTTCTATATTTGGAATTTATTGTAAATGTTCATATAATTATTATTAGGTACATATAGGTTTTCTCTAAGAGAGTAGTTTTGTATGAGAAATGTGAGGTTTTTAGAAGGTCATTCAACCCTTTATTTCCTCCATAATTGAAGATTTGTAACATGCCATTTTAATTAAGTTAATTACATATAAACACAAAATACATGATACAAAAATGGATAAATCCCCAAAGAAGTTTGTTGAAATACATGATACAGAAATGGATAAATCCCAAAAGAAGTTTGTTGAAATACATGATACAGAAATGGATAAATCCCCAAAGAAGTTTGTTGAAATACATGATACAGAAATGGATAAATACCCAAAGAAGTTTGTTGAAAAGTGTCATTGAAACTGAACATATGGTTTTAGTGATTTTAAAACAAATTGACACAACGTATGGTTTATTAATATTTTGTTCTCATCACCAATACAAGACAGGCATTTACTTAGCATATTTCAGCTTATTTCTGTTCTTGTTTGTCGAAGATAAAAAAAATGTTTTGATTGATACTACGGAAAGATAACAATTTTCTGATGTGTAAATGATTGCTGTGGCTGGTGTGTTCTTGATGTATGCACTCAAGTATATCGGATCATCGGTGCAGCCTCTGTATTTCTTCCCTTGAGAGTATGGCCTAAGGACTTTTCAAGTACAAAGGAAATTGTACTTTATGCATCTCATCTCTTATAGCACCTTAAAGATGCAAGTTGCAAACAAATACTGGTCCACAGGATTGAACAGTTAAATCAGATCATCATCTCTAGTTCTTTAATTCAGAGCTTTTTATGTTCCAACATATTCAATTAAGATAACATACTGTAAAAATGGGTATGAATTGCGTCTAATTTTCACATTTGTTATTTAACTATGGAAATATCAATCACACAAATAATTACTAGTAATGATATCCATTAAAAAATACAATTTCTTTTTTTGCAATGCGAACATGAGTTGATCAGTTTTTTTCTTTCGAAATAGTGAAAATTTACAGCCATGAATATTACATGTTTTACAGTAATGTACCGGTAATTATTATAGCAGACAGACATAACCATTGCATAATATAAAGTTTGAGCTAATTTAATAATCAATGTTAATTAACATAAAAGATGTTTTAGTTAAATATTGTATAAACCAATGTAAATCTTATAAAGTTATCATGTAAAATCACTTTTGAATACAAAACATTTTACTGGAAGATAAAACTGCTTGCTGTTCTCAATTAATTCTACCTTAATTAATCTACTACTATGACACCGCACAATGTGAACGTGATGCTAAAGATCAAAATCCAGAAGATAATCATTATATTGTACAAATCTCTGAGCACCTGGAAGAGAACCGGAATCAAGTTGGGACATAAAACATCCCGTCATTGCAAAACTCTTAGCTTATCATCATCAAATCAAGACTATTTTTCTCTTTGGGAAACTTTTTTAACTTTTAAGAATAATTTCATTTGTGGTATTTTGAGTATAATATAGCCCTTTAATCTATATTGTCTACAGTTTTGTTTTATCAGTGTTACACACCGATTCCTTTTATAGATATGTCTGTCATTTATATTTCATATTATCACTTTTTGACAACCATTAGCGGATGTTTATTTTCATTCAATCGTTCATTCTCATTAAGATTACTGAGCTAACATGAGCAAACACAGGAGATATCAATAGTTTATAATTATTATGATGTATAACCCTACCTTCCCCACTCAACCCCACTCCTAAACAAACACAACCAAACTTTGCTTTCACCTCTGAACAAGGATAAGTGGTGTCTAATTGTAACCTCACCCCAAGTCTAAAAGGAGGTTTATAATGGACCTGCCCTTGTATTTTATTTTGTTGAAACGCATTACTGAATAAGCATTAATGTTATGGTATTTCATGTGACAAGTCAAATCCAGTCAACTAAATCCAGGCCTGAACTTTTCTTTTTGGCTGGGTTCCTATTTGGCGTTTGGATCTGTGGAAACCATTAGACCATCTGTTGTTAATGATGGATTGTGCAGCCATAACGTTGTGTCTCTAAACCTGTTTAAAACATCTCAAAGAGTTGTTCACTTTTTTCTCTGTTTGTTTTATTCTTTGATTGTTGCAATGTTCTTGTTTATTGCTGACTGCAATGTCTCTATCATGTTTTGTAATATCAAAATAGAATTTCCTCAATGTATAGCTCTCTCAAAACAAGAGATTTCATGTCAGCAGATAACTTAAAATGTAAGAGCACTCCCATAATGCAACAGGAAAAAGAAAGCATCAAATCAAATCAGTGTATGATGGCATTTCATGCTCTTGTGTTTGCTTCAGTGGCCTCCGTGGGAAAAACATGTAGTATTTAAACCTTATTAGTACTGATGCTAATTTGAAAACCTCATTAGTATGGAGTACAGTACATGCTGTAAACCAAAATCCTCATTAGTATGAATCAGAGTAGACCTAATTGAAAAACCTTCTTAGTACAGACCAGAATAGTAGAAAACCTTGTTAGTATGGACATAAGAAATCTGAAAACCTTATTACTACAGACAATAGTAATAAAAAATCCTAATAAGAGCAAACCAGTACACAAAAAACCCTCATTAGCACAGACCCCAGTTATTGGAAAATCTTCATTAGTACAGACACTAATCTTAAAAACCCATTAGTATAGAAAATATTCTAAAAACCTCATTAGTGCAGACCAGAGAAATCAGAAAACCTCATTAGTGCAGACCAGAGAAATCAGAAAACTTCATTAGTGCAGACCAGAGAAATCAGAAAACCTCATTAGTGCAGACCAGAGAAATCAGAAAACATATTTAGTACAGACCAGAGAAATCAGAAAACATATTAGTACAGACCAGAGAAATCAGAAAACCTCATTAGTACAGACCAGAGAAATCAGAAAACATATTTAGTACAGACCAGGATAATCAGAAAACATCATTAGTACAGACCAGGATAATCAGAAAACCTCATTAGTACAGACCAGATAATCAGAAAACCTCATTAGTACAGACCAGATAATCAGAAAACATCATTAGTACAGACCAGATAATCAGAAAACATCATTAGTACAGACCAGAATAATAAAATAACATCATTAGTACGCACTGTATTTTGTATCCCTCATTAGTACAAAAAGTATTTTAAAAGCACATGAGTTATAATTTGTGTGAATTTGAGAAAGAGTGATACAATATAATAAAATAATAAAATATAATTGTTTTCTTATTGCATGTAATTTTGAAATAAACAGATCCAATCAGAGATGTTGTTCCGTATGGAAAGTAGAGTGGGGTGGGTCCTACAAAAACGATGTGTGGTTCATAGGACCTATAATAGTAGCAAGTTTTTTTTTTTAATTAATTCTTTTATTTATTTATTTTTTATTAGTTATTAATAGTAGTAGTGAATATGGGCCTAAATTATGCATTTTGTGCCATGCAATACACAATGTATAATTGTGTTCAACACGAACATGTTGAATTAATAAATAACAAAGAAAGAACAATAACCTGGTGATTTATTTATCTATAACGAGAAAAATCAAAGAATTTACTCTAGGTCAATAGGCAACATTATGATCTATTGTTTGAATGAGCAACCAGGAAGTAAAAATATGTTTTGATTTATCAAGTTAACACATCAAATGTTATAGATCTGCAATACTAAACGGACAATCATGCACCGTAACTGTGATAAACAATGTTGCCATTGTAGTCTTCATGGATTATACAAAGCTACAACTGGTAACTAGGACGTACAATAATGGCATCAGTTTTGATTTTTTTTCCAACGGTTGGATTTTATAAAAGATGTGTCACATTTTTTTAAAATTGTAATTAAAGAAGAAATACCTACCTGTCTTAAGCCTGATGCGTTAACCACTGCACTACCATTTTTTTTCCTTTTAATAGTGATAAACTAACATAAAAAAATTGTATTGCAATGGTTTACATGTGGATTTACACTTTTTACAACATAATTTATACAAATATATTAACACAATGGTTGACAGAATAAATATATTATTTAATTATAGATCTGATTATTTAGACAAAGTTTGAAAGTCATGCATAGCGTTAAACCTTTAACAAACTGTCATTGTATACTAAGATTTGCTTATTATTAGTCCAACATTAGAAAATACATGTTCACAACAAAAGTGTCAGGAAAAGTGCCGTGGAAATTATTTGTCTATGTGTTAAGTTGTTAGTATGAATAAAAATGAAAATCCCATTAGTACAAACTGCATAAGTCTGTAAAACCTCATTAGTACAGATCAGATTAATCATAAAACAGGACTTACTTTGAAGAGTAATTAGCTTGTTAAATTTCCATTTGATTTTTTTAAAAGCAAATGATACAACAGGACTGTCAGCTGTCTACTGTTATTTGTCATAAAGAACCAGACACAAAATCATCACCTCCATTCAAATAAAAAATGTTTACTTCCTCAAAATGAGTGAAATATTATTGTTTGTTGGATTCTGTGCTTTTATCTTTTTATCATGACCACATAACTTCCGTGCCCAGTCCAGACCTGTCAACCCTCCTGTTTTCTAGAAGTCGTCTGTTATTTCACCATTCCTTTTTTTCCCTCCTGTTTAACCACAATTTTGTAAGAATTCCCAAATTTCAATCTACATTAAAAAAAAACTATGCCTGAAGTTTTTTATTTGCTCACTTTGGCCACATAACTTTTTATGTAAAACAATGTTTATGCATTTATTTATTTTGTAATAGTAATCTCCTATTTTTGGTCTAATCTCATGTTTTTGGGGCCCAGTCTCCTTTTATGCCAGGGTTCAAGGCGGGACAAGCCTATTGCCCACCCATCTAATATTTTCTCTAATTTTATAAAAAAAAAGAAAAAGGAATGTAATTTTGTAAGACCAGATTTATATTCGACAAAATTTCAAGTTTTCATTATGTCTTCTATTAGCACACATGGTTTCTAGGAGCACTTTCTAATTGCAATACATACTCATAGATAGAGAATCTTAAAACTCAGCGACAAAGCATTTGACATTTGAATATTTACTCCACAAGAAATTTACTGTATTTAGTGTTAATAGCTTGCTGCCAACAATAGTATTTACCAGTGTATTCTCAAAGCAATTAGTCACAAATTGTTTCAATTTAGCACTGTGTGACGATGACACAAGCCTTGGCCAAACATAGGAAGGTGATACAGTGAGTGCCTTTTGTTAGCTGCTGTTTGCATTGTTTCTTGTACCTTGGTGATGGCAGCGGGCACCTGTATGACCTGATGCAGCGTGTGTACATGTGGACTTTGAAAAATTTAGTGGTTTACTCATGACAATTGCTCGGGATTACTTAAAAAATTTCGACACTCGCTCTGCAAGCAGAGAACAACCTCTGACCCCAAATGTGCCACACTCTGCGGCTTAGCGATGGTGTGCCATGCCATGTGATGGGTAGTAAGACGGGATTTGATCCCATGTGAGCTGTCTAGAAGAGAATGCCTCGTTTTATTTATGTCTTACACGTTGTTATCATCACCACCTAAGATCAATTCTTCTTTGCCGGGTAGCCCACCCAGACAAATAGAGCACCAAGTTAGTTGAAATGTATGTTAACATAGAATACGTACGTCTGAGCACGATTCTTTAGTATAAGTGTAATGGTCTTAGTTCAAGATCATTTGGTGCATTGGTGCAGAATGCATTGGTTAAATATGATTAAATATATCAAATACAATGTTGTTTTGATGAGATCAATGTATCTTTCATTAAGTGACATATCATAATTCAATTTTATAAAAAAAGATTATATACCGAAATAATGTTACCACCAATCTAATTCATGATTCCATAATCATATTTATTAATTAATACGTTTAATTAATTTTGTTCTCTTTCAGACCAAGTGACTGCCATTATTCAGAAGATACCTCATGCAAAACTGACTGTCGGATCACAACTTTAAACTTCTCAAATTGTGAAAAATAAAAATCATTCTTAAACATTTCATGCCACATTGGGTCAACAACTTGTTTATTTCAAGCAGAGATAATGTTCCTGACATTCTATATAATGATGGCACATACGTTTTGGTCGAGAACTAAAATTAAAAAGAAAAGTGGGTAAGTGTGAAATGCATACTTCCTTGCCAGACTTCTCTGTCCTAATGATAATTGTCCATAGAACAGTTCTCATAGATAGTTTCACCCAATCCAATGACCCTCCCAAGCCTAGCTTATTATTTTTGAAATTCATATGCGACTAATTTGCTGAAAAGAAAAATGTTCAAACAGCTTTTAGCGTCGACTTCCTGTAGCAAGGAGTTTCCTGGTCGTCTTAAATGGAAGTAATCGTGATCTTTATGATTCTCAATGCAACTTAACAATCGGCTTTTCTAAGCAAGGAGGAAAAAGCTTGAGTAAATTAGCTACAATTGCTTTGACCTGAAGAACAATTTCACAAGCACTCACTTCTGATTGAAACTAGGTAAAGATGTAATAAGCAGAGTTCTTCTTAATGAAGGTGTACTGTTCGTTAATGTTAAAACAAGAAAGTCGTGTAATCAGGACTTCATTTGATGCAACACTTTTCTGTCTGATCAGACCCTCAAATTACAGCCATGTACTTTTTTTTATTACACACACAAAAATTATTGCCAGATTGCACTAAAGAAAAATAATAGAAGATTGTTTAACGAAATAGAAGAAAATATTATGAAGAAAATGGCTTTATGTAAAGATAAAAGCAACATTTTAGTTAGGACTTCTGTAATAAATATATGTTATTACCAAAAAAGGAACAATTTGAAAGGGAAATATCTTTTCTGGTGCGTGCGTGCGTGTGTGCGTGCGTGTGTGTGTGTGTGTGTATGTGTACACCCTAAACTAACATAAAAATACTCTGCAGGAAACAATATGTAGCTCAAATAGAAACAATAGACTAGTTAGAATAAAAAAAAACAAGAGTAGCAAGAAAAGATTGGGAATAAAAGACAATAGAATAGCCAGAATAAAAAATAGAATAGCCAAAAAACAAAATAATAGAGAAGCCATTATAAAAAAGACAACTGAGTAGATAAACCAATAGACTATAGCCAGTATAGAAAACAATAGAGTGTAAGTTATTGAAATAGGAAACAATACAATAGCCAACACCGAACATATGGTAGCTAGAATAGAAAATAGAGTAGCTCCAATATAAAGCAATATACTAGACAGTTAGTTATAACTTATCCAATTAGGTTTCACAGTCCAGCTGCCTCAACTGCTTGTCCAGGACAGAAGTTAGTACCGGTACATGTATTAGTATGATAGAGGAAACCTGCTACATCTACGGAGCCAGTATAACCAGATGAAACTTGTAGCAGGGACTTCATAGATACCCTTAGCTTCCCTACACGTATATACATACGAAGTTTGATGACCCTATATCAATTAGTGCAGAAAATATGCTGAGAAAATGATTTTGACAGATGGATGCACATACGGACAGTTAAGGCAAACACTATACACCCCGACTTCGTTGAAGCAGGGACATAACAAATTATATAGTAGCACGAATAAAATAGAATGACTAGACTAGAAAACAATATAGTAGCCAGAATTGAAAACAACAGAACTGCAAGAATAGAAAAAAAATCCACAGAGTAGCCAGACTGGAATACAACAGAGTAACCAGAATTTGAAAAACCAACAGAATATCTAGAATTAAAACAATCCAGTGTACAGAAGGGGAAATCAAGGCTTATCTCAAGAGTGGGTCTGATGACCACCATAAGAGAATAAGTTATGACAGAACTTGAAACCAGACATCAGCAGCAATGACTGAAGAGGTGATAAGGTCATCATGGGCCTGGATTCCCAGCTCCTGACTGCCACTGTTATACTTACACAATGATCTACAATGTAACACAATGATGTATAATGTCAGGATCAAAGAGGGTCAGAACCAAAGTGCTGGCATTCCTTTCAGCTGTAAGGGAACGGCTTTGTGGAGAAACAAAGCCACTTTTCAGAGGCAAGTACAATGCTTTTATGGTTGCTCCATAAACAAACTTTATATGTTAAGTTATCAGTATAGATAAACCATGCCTTGTCTTCGTATCAGCTGCAGAATGATCCCGCTGATTTGGGAGGGAAGCTGGTGTGATATCGTCTGGAAGAGCCATTATGGGCCGGAACAACAGTGGGTGACATATGGGTATGTAATAACTTCCACAAACACTCAGCAGACTGTCTTAGCCAAAACAAGATCCCATCAAACAATATTCCAATCAAAAGTTAGAACTGAAAAACTTTCTGAGAATAAATGTTCGTAATTCTTTATCACTCAAGAATTCTCATTGTTAGCAGCTTTGTTTTGGAATACATACATTCCAGTGCAAGCATCTTTATACTGAAACATCCATTTTTCTTAAAGGAAGCCTGTCAGGATTGTTTGTAGACAAGTAGTAAAACTGCCCATAAAAGTTATTTTCTAATCTAGCACAAGCAAATATTCATTAATTGGCCTTAACCTGTAGAACAACAAAACCACCAACATACTTAGTGTTGCAATTAGCAAAATTTCTCATTACTGAATTGGGTTTAGAGTTATTTCCCTTGTAAGCTATAAATGAGATTCATGAGTTTCTGGTCTGTTTTACCAGTTATAAAGATAAAGTTGTTTTAATGACACATCTGGAGCACATTGATTATTAATTAGCAGCTATTGGATGTCAAATACCTGCTTATGTTGACACATGGTCTCAGAAAACCCACTGCAGCCACATAGGCTATTCTTACCATACAACAAACAGTAAGGGTTTTTTGCATGCACTTTCTCAGACAGGATAGGACACACCATGGCGTTCAATGGACCAGTGGTTGGAATGGGAAATAACCCAACGGGTAATGATCCTTCAATCTCTTAAACCTCAGGTGGATGCATCATGCTCTTGCGTAGAGTTATGCCCAACTCCCTTCACACATTTATATGCAAGTCATCGAGCACTGGTTGGAATGGGAAAAATGGGATCTATCACATACGTCTTGCTCCTCAGGCTGACACTCCTCTACCAGTGAGTTAATTATTCTAAGTGAAACAAACACTATTTTAAAAGGAGTTATTTCCCCTGAATTGACAAGTATTCTAAAAGAAAACATTACAAAGTAAAATCTAACCAAATTCATATTGATTAATATTGAGGTTATAACAATACCCAGTGTAATTGTGTGGTAAAAAGTTTGATGGGGAAAAAAAAAGATAATATGGAAGAACATTAACTCAAGACAAATTTAATTAGATAAAGAATTATTCAATGAATAAAAGTTTAAAAGTATGAAATTATTATTCTAAAAATGTCAGTAAAAAAACTTTTAATCGTGGAATCAGTGGACAGACACTTGCCGTGTGGAGAATGCGTTGTTGGGACAATATAGTGTTGAATGGGAATATTCTCATCACAAAGCTTATTATATTTCGCACTAAAATATGATGGATTCCACAAAACTGGCATCAATGTTATCAGAACGGCAGCAGGGAGCGGGCCTTTCATCTCCACAAAACATTATGAAGTTGAAAAAGATGGTGCTTAGTAATGCACGTGGGGACACCATTACACTTGAGGAGTTGCTTATTGAAGTCAACTTCATGAGAAGATTTGATGGGAATCTATGGGCCATTAACTGAGCCAGTTTGCCAGACACAGATTATGCTACTTACTAAAAACAGATACAATGATGTGAACAATCGGCTTCTGAGAACAACGCTACATCATGAGTTCACTACGTTTAGCAATATTACAGTTGAGAATAACTACACACATACTAAATTACTGACTTAATGTATATATGAGAACGCAACATATCATGGGTTCACAACGTTTAGCAATATTACAGTTGAGAATAACTACACACATACTAAATTACTGACATTTTGTATATATGAGAACAACGCAACATATCATGGGTTCACTACGTTTAGCAATATTACAGTTGAGAATAACTACACACATACTAAATTACTGACATACATGTACAAGCAGGCACTTATATTTACATACATTTTGCTTTGTGAAACAACAAAACCAATAATTTTATAAATAACTAAATGTTATTTAATATTATATATATATCAAAATTAATAACGAAACAATAGCTCTTTTTTTGCCAACCCAATGATTAAACAAGGTGAATGATAAACATTTTACTAGTAAATGAACAAAAAGAACTAGAAATGCAACCAACCGACAAAACTTTGAAGTGGGGATGTTGAAGTTGGTTTTAGAAAATAGTAATGGTAGCTTATTAAATAAAGCAATAACTCTTAAACATTTAAAACCCTTCCCGTAAATGCTATATTATAAATATGTGCAGATTTAGAAAATGTGTTTATGTGTGTTATATGTTTTAGATGCGTACGTACATCAGAATCAACGGCTTACCTTTGATGTAAGAAGCTGTGTGGTCAGGAACATACAGAAAAGAACCTGCTACTTTATTCTACTTTATTACCAGCAAGGGATCTTTCGTTTGCACTTTCGTTATAGACAGGTTAGTACAGACCGTGGACATTGGTAAACACTGAGTATGTAATTTAGATTTCTCCACTGAGCCAAGAAGATGGTTTAGAAGGGCTTACACACCAATATATCCTTACATAAAAATTACTAGTAAATTACATGAACAAATTTATACATACCTCAATAAAAAAATTCTAAATGAATTTAATAAACCAAGCATAGATAATTAAGCTTTGTACATCTATTTATTATTAAATACCTTATGTACAGCAATATTACTAAAACTGAAACAAATATATTAATTTGGCTAAAATAGTCCAGAAAACAATAATTAAATTTACAAACCTGTTGGTGAGGATTATCCATATTTTGATCTATAGATATTATAGTCTGTACCAAAGCAAAAACACCAATGTCAACTTATTCCAGAATTATTCCACCACACAAAAATAATACCACAAAACAGCATAAAAAAATTACTATTATTTTTTCAATATATTTTCAGTTAGGAATAATTGAAAGTTGGGTTATGAACAATAGATTGAAATTAGTAGCAATAGTTTTGGTCCACCTGCTATCACTGTGCACGGTATTAGTGCGAGGTTGACAATGACAGCTGGTGTGGTCGTACAAGAGGTCAGAGTTGTGAAGACGTACCCGTTATACAAACAGGCAGATACCTCCTCACAGGTATGCCAAACAATGACATATAAACTAAACACTTTCCAATGTCTCAGCAAGTCTAAATATCTTGGTGGATGACTTGGTGTTGGGATGGACGACTGACGACCGTCTAGTCTTGTTCAGCCTGTTTTTTCACCAGCTCTACCAATCAGACGAAATCTTCAAAGTTCAACTCAGAATTGTTTGCCGGTTTGATAGGACACATGTCAGGAGTGGAAATTATAACTGAATACTCTGTATATCAAAGGCTGTGGTATGTGAAATCCTGTCTGTGATATAGGGCATGTATCAGAATCCATGTTAGTTAATGGAAAAGAGTAGCCTGTGTGGAAGAAGTGGGTTTCTATATATTCTATTGATCAATATCTCAAGCCAAACATATGATGATCAACAATGTATATGGATGTCATTAATTAATATATAATTTTATGTTCCTTTCACGTTTATTGCTCATTTAGTGGATTAATAACAAACATATAATTTTAAGCAGACATTCATTTCAACAGTGACTCAGTTGATACAAATGAATAACATTTATAAATGTGCACAAGTGGGATTCGAACCTATTGGTACTCTTCTTTTCGTTCCTTACTTATTTAGCTCAATTCATTTGGTACTTATTTGGTTCATATCGACAAGTTAGTACATATGTTTTATGTTCTCCTCATTAGATTACAGTAACCATGTAACAATGACCATATCATTATCACATCTACAACACACACATCCATTCATTCATCCATCTGCCTGTCTGTCCATCCTGCCATCTTTCCCCCCTCTCATCATCCCTCCCCTTCTATACATTCAATTTATCCATCTGTCACTACATGCCTTTTATTGTCATTTCCAAATACACTGTAAGCCAGCTAACACCTTTACGCCATGAAAATGCAAACAACTGTTGTAATTTTATGAAAATAACCATAAAAAGGACAAGGCGACGGTTCCGCTGAAACGTCTAAAATGAGTCACCATCAGATTTTCCAGACAAAACGCTTCTGGCATACGATTGAAAATATTGAATTGATTTAGCACTTTGTTGCATCTTATTGCACAAACGTCAAGAGTACAAAGAAATAGCAAACAGTTGCTTGAATTAATTGGCGAGTGGACGTCAAGTTGCACACCACCATAGTCTGTCATCATGCAAGACTGCAAGGTTCATACATCATAATTATACAGGTTTTTGTTTAATGTAATGTTAGTAAAGTAAAGTTTGTTTCATTTAACGACGCCACTAGAAACACATCGATTATAAATCAGCGGTTATTGGATGTCAGACG
>JAUTCZ010054374.1:0-10587 GCA_032273805.1 Melanodrymia brightae | reverse complement strand
ATTGAGTTTGGATACCAGATTTTAAATGCTAGTATCCAACATGGATACCTTGAAATGTTTTGTATTTCGAACCCTGATGTAATACTGCTTACAATATCCAATGCTTGAACCATTTACTTGCAATTATTTTATATACACAGTTTATACTGGAATGTGGACATTTAACCCTTTTAGATATTTAATACCATATATTGACACCCAATAGCTGGTCTTTTTTTCGTGCTTGGGTGTCGTTAAACAACAATTTAATAATCATAATAATAATTTTAGAAATTTCCCCTCTTTACCGAATTAATTTAGAAAAGTAAGAGTTTGAGAGGAAACCAATTTTGGTTGCATATTATGACTAGAAAACTTTACTAATGCATAAAACAACAAAACATGAAATAATAAACAAATAAATTTTGTTGGTTTTTTTCCTATTGGTTTGTGTCCATGATTCAGAAAGTTTTGTCAAGTCAGCCAGGCTTGTATAATACATTGATAGCATGGACGGATCTTTGACATTCACCCCATTATTTTCGCTCTCACTGCTACTGTGGTGAAACTAATTCACTCCATTCATTTCAAAAGATATACCTCCTACTGACTAACGATATCAACTATCTGTAAATCCATGAAACTCACATAATTTTTGCTGTTAAAATTACGTATCAGTTACGCAAATTCAAAGGACATTCTGGCATTAGTAGGCATTACATTATGCCAAAATCTGTGGGGAAACAGGGTTTTAATTCTGACGCCTATCAAGGATCACCATTTTAAAGGGAAAAGGTACCCGGATATTAATAATTGCATCATTTCTGCCAACAATGCATTTTAAAGACAAGAAATGGCTATTGAATAGGTTGCATTTAATCGTATTGCAATGTCCACTAATGTAGCCAATGGTATGGAAGCAAATATTTTTACGTTTAATATTAAATAAAATACTACACTCCTTTCTTGTTCAATACCATTTTTATGAACTCGTACATTTTTAATATACTTGTTCATAATGATTGTCGAACTGAATGTTGTGTGTATCCTCTTTAAATCTATTGCTTGTTAGATATTTGTGCTACAATGTCATATATTGAAGTATTAATTATTATTTAATGCCAGTTACTATTGGTATATATAATTTCTCTGTGCGTTTTTGACATGCCAAAGATATTTTGTTCTTGTATCACTCAGTTAATCTTAGGTAGAAAGCATGTATGTATTTATTATGTAGAATAGGTAAGTTCTACCTTAGTTTAACATGATCATTTTAAAGTACCGTAATCAACTTAGCATTTAATGTTATCATTATCGGTATAACAACCATTTTTCAATATCATTTGATCATATGAAACATTAATAGATCATTGACACACTAAAATTGGTCTCTCTGTTGCACATCGAATTAAAGTAACTTTGAACATGAAGTGTATTCTGTGAAGTAACCGTTGATACACCGATCACTCAAAGTGATTTTAAGTGAACCAAAGTGTTCTGTTGGTGTTATACCAATATTCGTTATGATGTCTCATTGCTGCCATATATATAACATAATTTTCCAACAGTTGCATGACAACATAAATATAATGGGAACGTAACAAAAATGCTTTCTGTCTGGTTGTGAATACACCACCTATTGGGTTATGTCCAATTCTAACCAGTGATCATCAACTGGTCCATCAAAGACCATGGTGTGATACCCTGTCTATGGGAGAATGCACTTAAAAGATTCCTTACTTTTTGCTAAGAGTAGCCTATGTGGCAGCTGCAGGTTTTCTCTGTGACCAAGTGTCAATATAGCCGTGCATTTGACATCCAATAACCACTGATTAATAATCAATGTTACTCAAACAAACTTGATATTTTGTTGACACACCAAAAATAGAACTGTAATTAAAAGCCAGATTTCATAATTATGTATAATAAGATAGAAATGCTTCGTAACACTGTCATTGGTGCGTTCACAACTGGACTTAACTGGATTGATTGGGCTTCAAAGTACTTTGGATATTTTGTGTCAATGGTATTTATTGATAATTTCTGTGAATTATTAATGAGTAATTGATGTGATTACCATGTCTTAAAAATAATGATAAACTTTAAATAATGTTTGTAGTGTGAGTCCTGTTACTTATGAATGTCACTTGAAATTGAAAAGTAGATTTTCCTCATAACGTTTGTTATTGTCATATATTTTTCTGCCATATAACTATAAGGAACTGAATTGAATTTGAGGTCACAGGTGTGTAATATATAAATATAATTATATTCATTATTTTTCAACAAAAATATAAATTGTGAAATTATTATAATGTCACTTTAAGGCCATGCACTGGTTAAGGGGCATTCTCTGTGACTAGACAAAGTGTACTGTAGTAACGATTCCGTAGTATATGAGTTTTTGTATGTACAAAAATCCATATTGACTCAAGAATTTTCATCGTTTTAGCATTGCATATGACTTGCTTTCATGTTTACAACTTGTCAATAAAGGTTGCTCAAGGGATATACACAATGTGGTCTTTATGAGCAGGTGCCCTTTATATATAGGTGTTAATACATGCATTTATATACAGAAATGACATTTGAAGTGCCCTTTATGGACAAGTGGTTGTTATATAGAGGTGGCTTTAAAACAGGTTCAACTTATATAGTTCTTATTCACATGTACAAAATTTAATGTAATTTTCAATTGATGATGAAACGTTGACTAAAATTTATTGGAGCAGGCCATTAGATCTATAAAAGAAATACATAACTGAAATCAATTTGGTGAGATTGTGAGCATTGTATTTAAAAAATAGATTAATTACATGTATAATTATATGCTCTAAATCTGTGATGCAAGTCTGCCCACATTGCGCAAATGATTGTTTCGTCCAGTTGCATCTTGAGAAAGCCACTTTACAAAGGCAAGTCAGTGTGTATGACCTTTGGATAAAAGGCTCACAATTTCATTAACGTAGTTAAAGTCAATCATTATATACTAAGTTTATCCATTCTTTTCTGCAGGTCCGACCCCAAGTTGTTCCGGGATGATGTAGACATCAAATTCAGCCGTACCCTCAACTCGTGTAAAGTACCTCAGGTAGGTGATTCAGCTCTCAACTCGTATTTCAGCTAAGCGTATTAGACATCAAATTACATTAGTCGTAATCTTGTGCATCATTTAATAGTAGTTTGTAGTCCACTAGCAAATATTACTGGGACTCGTCACTTTGTAGATGGTGTTTGTGACAATCGTCTCAAGGAAACCCATCTACAAAAGGGCTCAAGCCAGAAACTATTATTCTCAGCTGGTTTAAAGATAATCACTCACCATTTTGGCGGGAAAATAGGGACCACGTGACGGAGGCATGCAGCTTGGTCTTGACAAGCAAATAACATTGGTTTCGCTCCGCTGCTTCTCCAGACAATAGCGTGACCATAAACAGTGTATTAACTATCCAAAAGGCTATTTTTGGCGATCGATTCGTATATTGTGAATAAAGCAATTTTACGTAAAATAATGACATTTTGACATTTCTGTTGTTGTTTGTAGTGATATAATAAATGTGTGCAATTATGTTGATAAACAAGGACAGTGTTTTCGCTTCTATATATCATGATTACAAGCAAATTAAATGGTTTGCATCTTTTTGTCATGTGATCCCCATTTTCCCGCCAAAATGGTGAGTGATTGTCTTTAATCTTACCACACGTGTATTGTTACTGATTGTATTATCTGTATTTCACAGATCCGCCACGCTAGTGTGGACCGTCTGCTCGACCGACTGACCGACCTACGTTTCCTCAGCATCGACTTCCTCAACACATTCCTCCTCACATACAGAGTCTTCACCAACGGACCAACGCTTCTCGAGGCTCTCAAGAAGGTTTACAAAAACCCAGACACTGGCAACTTTGAGGCTGGCCTGTCCTCGGGACAGTAAGTTGTTATTCTATCACATCTTCATGTTTCCTGCATTGATGGTAGACATTTTTTTTTTAACGATGCCACTGGAGTACATTGATTAATAATCAGCAGTTATTGGATGTCAAATGCCCGGTTATATCGACACTTGGTCACTGAGGAAATGTGCTGTCTCCACATAAGCTACTATTACTGGATAACAGCAAGAGATATTTTATGTGCACTTAGCCATAGACAGAATAGCACACACCACATCCTTTGATGGACCAGTTCTGTATCACCAGTTGGAGCAAGAAATAACCCATTGAACCTCAGGTTGATGCTTTTGCACTGTGCTACGTCATGTTTAAACTGGCCTGGAGTCAAGGGCCCAGAATCGTTGTATTTTGTCGCTATCAGGATTTTTCTTTCTCTTCCCACACTCCTGTTATTGCTACATATGTACATGTATGTCAATTCTGCTGGGAGGGAATTAATGTGTTGTCTATGTTTCAGGTCTGATGCGGAAGACGGGAGTCCACCACACACAGAGTTCACAGGAGAGCCACCGTGTATTGACTCGAGACTTGTTATTAAACCACAGGCTGAGAAACTGCGACGAGTCAGTGCAGGAGTTGTTTCCTATTCCGGGATCGGAGAAACGCACATCGAAAAACCAGTTGTCAGTACCATCAGTTTTAAATGTAAGTCAAACTTTTGTGTGAACAGGATATCTATATTAATGGTGGACAATTCTTTATATCATAATAATAGCATGGATCTTTTATATGCACTTACCCACAGATATGATAGCAAACAATACGGCCTTTGATAGACCAGTCGTGGATCATTGATTAGAATGGGAATTAATCCAATGTGTCCCCTGAGAAGGATAGATCCTTTGACCCATTGAGCCTCATGCAGATGCTATTTGCACTGAGCTACACCCCGCTCTCCTAATGTGAAATAATGGCACTAATTTCTTATCACTTGTTTTGATACCCGCCTTGGACACAGCCTTGGCATTAATCTTATGATGAACCATGCCCAAGGCAGGGGCGCTTGAACCTTTGGTGGATAAAAGCACTTAAAATGTTTCACTTCATCACTTGTTTTGTTTTCTTTAGTGGAAAGAACTGAATCGGTGGACAGTGATGACAGCCGAACAGAACTGACCAGTTACCTCCAGCCACCCAGGCCAAAACTTGCTCCGATTGCCTCATGCGAGACACTGTTCGACTCCGATCTACCAGACGGCGTAGACGTACCTGCAATAACGACGAACGAGACACCAAGCTCAGGTATTACACTGTCAGATTTTAACACCGGGGAGTCTTCATCTGACGTCAGTGAGACCGGAGAGGGCAAGCTGCACCCGACATCAGCGATAGTAACATCATCATCATCAACAGAAATGCTCGGCTCCACGACCAGTCCCCACACGCTGAGTTCAGCGGCAAGCTCCGACACACTCACCCCTGGAACTCCACGCGCGAGCCCGATACCATCACCCATCGAGAGTCCGAAGAAACCCATCTTGAGGAAACCCAACAGCGGCCAGACGACACCAAAGCGATCAAAGTCTCCTAGCAAGACTGCAGAGACCTCGTACAACATGGACGCACTGTCGCTGTCTCCAACAACGAGTCCTGTGCGTCTCTTGCATTTGTTGTCGTCCCCGGGGAGACCGTCCTCCTCCCCGGTGAAGTCGCTGTCACCTCGAACGCCGTCGCCGATACGAAGAGTGTCATCTCCTGCTAAAGTGACGTCAACGCGATCGCCATCTTCCAGTCCCATATTGAGGCGGGCACCTTCCCCGATTAGCTACAGTTATTCGTCACCAAACATGGTCGCACCTCAGATCAAAATACGACCTTGTGAGTAGAGTGTTAACGTGTCTGCCTCAGCACGCTGTTGTCAAGTCGACTTGTTTCTCTTCTGGCCTCTGCATCTGTACGTTCTTCTTTTGTTGGATGAATTTTGTTCTACCTTTGTGATGTTTAATTTTATGTTTTCTTTTTTGTCATTTGTAGACTATTTATTTACGTTGTTTTGTTGTAAAGAATCTTTGGTTACAGTTCTTTCTTTTTAGTTACTGAAAATCTACATATTATGTTTTTATGTTTTATGTTTCTGCTTATGATTTATTTTTCTCATCAGGTCGTCTTATTTTTGGTTGTTGTAAACACTTCTTTCAATTCCTTCAGCATAGTTGTATTCGAGATAGCAATAAAATGATTTATTTTCATAGGGTTCATATTTTATGCATGAGAGTGAGATGTTTTTAAGAATTCCATACATATCTTAGATCTGAATTGAACATGTGTAATATTGCATTATCCAAACGATGTGAGTAAACCCATAAATATAACATGACATATTGGATGGTGTTAAAACTAAGTATTTATATTACTATGGATTGTTTTAAAAGTAGCTTGTCATTTCTAATATATTAATATAGTTTGTGTTAAAAGCTATACCGTAACTACTTGAATACAAACTGGGGGATGGTGAATTGGTTCTATTGTTCAGATGCTTTGTTGACCCGGGTTCAATTTGAAACCAGGGTAATATTCTAGACCAAGGTTCTATTTTTTGAGACATGTTTGTGTATATATTGTTGAGCTTTAAATGTAAAAATTAACTGAACAGACCCTGGGTTCTATTATTTCAAGACCCGGGTAGTGATCAAGTATTTACGGTACATTAGTTAGTGTATCCAGTCTAAAAATGAAATGGTATAACTAGATTTGGGATTTATTTGTCTCCTTTATGGTAATCATTTTACATTCAGTCGGTCAATGGTTTGCACGCAAGGTGACACATCTAATTGTAAATGTATTTCAGTTTTAGGTACACGAGGCAGTGCGGAGGCCGAGTCTATAAGTACGTGTATGTCGACCCCACGAAGCAGTTTTGGTCAAATTGAAGGATCTCCTCCCAGGGCCAAGGCGGGCACTGTAGTTACATCTTCCATAGCATCAAAACGGAGGTATGTCAATATAATGCAACCTACTACTAGACCCCACAAAACTAGGAATGTTTAGAGTAGCCCTACCTAACCTAATTTTACTTGCCTACACAAAATATTTTGTTATGATTTAAAAAAACTTATTTAATTTTTATTATTATGAACATATTTATAAAGATATAATATAAATTATGTATAAAGCAAATGGAATGTATTACCTTGCTTACCTTCATCACCTATTGTTAATATAGTATTTAGTGATGATTATCTTTGCTCCAGTTTTCTTTCATACTGGGGAATAACAAAAATAACAAAAACAGACCTACCTACCCTAAGCACATCTATTAATGCAGGCCTGTAGCCAATGTGGGGTCGGAAGGGTGGGGGGTCGGTCGACTTATTTGTTTTCAATATTAAAAAAACGAATATTTATATCGTGCCTCACCATAAGCGTAAACGACCCTCCCTCTCAAAATCCTGGTTACGGGCCTATCTAAGTGTTTTTGGTCTTACCAGAAAGTGATAAGATTGATTACTGTCATATGAACTTTGAATTTATTAATTTCTGTATTTTGTAGTGTTCAATATTAAAATACTAGAAGTACCGTATTTACCATTGTCTATTTCAGATCAAGCTCATCTGCCGCCACAACAGCATTTGCAGCAGCAACCGCAGGATTAGCCAGCTACAGCAACATCAGTGCTGAACATTCCAAAAATATTAACCGCTACCTCAATGTCGGCACAGGTGTGTTTCTTTCTCATGTTACGGTGAAATAGGAAACTTACGTAATTGCTTGCACAAGTAGTTTTAGTTTTGCAATTGAATACAAGCTCTAGGTAAATAATTATGTACTGACCATACTGAAAAATGGGTGGGGGCAAGGATTTGTTTAAAAAGAATTGTCTTAGGTCACAGATGTTTTGTACCACATTTATATTGGCTCTGTTATTTATCTTAGAATCAGTACAAATCCAGATATATTTTCGTAGTGATATGTTCGTAAGAGTAATAGAGTGCAATTACTCTTCTATAAAATAATTTGTTTAATTGATAGGTAAAACCATTTAATAATTGTACTTTTAAACAAAAGAAGAAAAAAAAGAGTATGTATTTTTCTTTTATTAACGTCACAATCTATAAAATTGACACCAAAAAAAAAAAAAGGAAAGGTGCATTAATTGACTATATGCACAAAATAAGGTGTTTGGCTTTTCTTAACCTATGAAAACCCAGCTGAGTCTTTTAAAAAGTACAAAGTATTTAACATTGGACTAGTAAAAAACCCTATTTATATTCTAATGAGTTGTTTCCTTTGTGTGACTTATAACATTACTTTAAAACATTATAGAACTTTTGTGAACTTTTGTCGGATTCAATTTCTGATGGTTTGCATTTTGGATGAGGAATTGTGTATGTTTTGAAGTTCTCGTGTTTATTTTAAAGTTCTCGTGTTTATTTCTATATTGCCATCTCTGTATGACAACTTTCTTTCTGACAAAATATTTTTTATATTTATCTTAACTCTGGCTACCCTGAGATAAATGTAAGCCAATGCATTAAAATATAATACAATAGTAATTAATACAATTTTACATAAATACAAATTGTGATATACTACACCATACGTTAGATATAGATAATTAATTAAAATTGAAATATTAATATTAATATATTTGCCATGCAAATGGTTATAGATGATACATTTAAATTGTAGTGTTTAGCATACCTAATCTAACCGATGTAGTTGATAAATTAAAATTGTAATATATTTACCATACCTAATCTAACAGGTATAGATGCCCGACCTTTCAAAAAGCGAGAATCTGTGATTTCTACTGCAGCAACAATGCGAGTGCTCAACGTACTTAAACACTGGGTATCAAAACACCAACAGGTGAGACGAAAGCAGTGGTTGGTCAGTTTTAGAGCCTGCTTGAGTCATGTGACAGTCTCCAACCAATCGTATTACTGCTTTTGTTGTCTGTTGTCACTCCTTGCTGGTGGTGTCCATTAACCTGCTTGTAGAGCAGACATGTTCTAGTTATACTGTGTAGTGCTTTCAATCCTCCTACAGCTTCTATAATCTTTAGTAACATATATCAGTATATATACAAATGTACTACTTGTGGATGGCATGATATGTGTTGTACATGTGTTTCATATGTGCTGTTAACCTTGTGTACATCTTGGCTGTTGATAACAAAAAATAATGTTTCCCCCTCCTTCAATCATCATTAAAGTGTTATGGGAGTTTTACTAATATACATGTATATTAAATAAAAACCAGTGTCGTGTGATTTTGTTGGGACGTAGAAAGTATTCCATACTATTTCCGATTTCTATCACTAAAATATATTAGGATTTTAATTCAAATAAATATCTGCTCAACATTCACTGGAATATTTGCTAACTAATGTTGCCTTTTGGGGAGGGGGAATGGGAGTGGCAAGATGTATATAATTTACAGTGTTTTAAGTCTCGAATGCATAAAATCGCAAGACCTCAAACATTTCTGTTGCTCATCTCTTCTGGAAAGTGGGTTTTCCTGGTAAACTTCTTCTTTATTTATGGTACAAAGTATGTAAAACAAAGTATATGTATATAATTATTTCTGACAATAGTGTATCCATGTAGTGTACTCGCCTATTTAATTTAATAATATTTAGCTTCAGTACATGTTTATATGAGTGACATAACAAAATTTCAGATATGTCTCATAGTAGTTTAAAATGACTAGAATATGGCGGTTGGATGTCCGAGGCCAGGTTTTTGTGTCTCGGGCCACTTATTGTTTTCGTATTACGAATGAATTAAAAATTAATGACACCCAAGCACTAAAAAAGACATCTGCTTTAGGGTGTTTCGTATTACAAGCTGGATGACATGTGAGCAAAGTAAACCAGCTGTAATATAAATTAAAATCCACTTACATATACAAGTGGGATTCAAACGTACTAAAAAGAGTGTTGTTACTATTTCAGCATTATGTTCCATTTCATAGACACAACAATAGTTTAGTAGTTGATACTGAAGATGGCTATTTGCGTACAATGACAGGTAATTTTGTACGCCATATCGCCTAATTCCGTACAGTCATAATGTAAATAAAAGAAAATGTGTAAAATTAATTAATTTAAATATGTTAATAGTTTGTAATCTAACATTACCTGTTATAAATGATTTCCCAGAATCCATTTATTACACATTCTATTATAAACTAGTGTACATGTAGTTATGTTCAACAGTAACCAGTTTTTCTGTGTTGGTTTTTTCAGTTTCGTGGTGGTTTTCTCAGTTTCTGAGCCAATAAGTGTCAAACAGTCCACCTAAGGTGTTAATGTGAATATAAATAGCTTGAAACTCCCAGAAATTGCAAAAATATATAACGCAAATCTGGGTAATATAAACATAACATATAATATGTTTATTTTGGGATGTACGAAGTTACCTTACTGATTCAAAGACATGACATCATAACAGTTGCGACAATGTTATGATGTCATGTTTAGAACTGTCATGTTTCTTAGTGAATCGGACCTACTCAAAAACAGACCAATCAATAAGAGGTGATATCGTAGGAGATATCACAAATTATTAGGTCAACGATATCTCCTGCAAAAGCCTCTAACGGATGATAAATATATATAAATTATATACTGATGGTCAAAAGTAAGTATACCAAAACATACTTTCTACATTTAGCATGTTGAAGTAAAACCAATGATTACCGATTAGTAA
>JAUTCZ010054363.1:0-10591 GCA_032273805.1 Melanodrymia brightae | reverse complement strand
ATCGTGGATTAGACACCGCTAAATTATGCTAACTAACCAATCGGAATCAAGTATTCTTAAAAGTCATGGTAGAATGTCCAATGGAACTACTTTCCAAACCATACTGTACTTATGTGGTGGCAGTAAGCTAAAATTCTGAGCCGGGTGTACTTGAAATCACTGTACTTTTAATAGCCGAATATTAACTAATTAATTAATGTGCTTTAGTTTTATCATTAAACAAAACATTGACTATATATCTTCGAGTTAAAGAATTGATGGCATTCATGATCATCAGTGTGTTTGAGAGCAATACTTGTTCATCATTCAGCAACCCCATCTGCCGCTGCAATGCTTTTAAAAGCAAAGGATTAATCAAACACTTATACAGTATAAGTAGTCACTTTGATTTGAAGGTAATTTTACTTATCAAGAGCTGGGACATCTGCCACTGATGATCCATCAAAAGCCCAGTGACATAGTTGAGCCATCAGTGTTTTATAACCGGAGAGTCTTCTAACGGTTTAAGAGTTCCAAGTGCACCTGTAGTTAACACTTATAGATAACTGACAGCCTAGTTAACCAGGCAGTGGGGTGTACCTCAGTACAAGAGAGTCTGCCTGAGGTTTGATAGGTCGAAGGATTAATCCTCCTCAGTGGACTCGTTGGATTATTTCCCATTCCAATAAGTGATCCACAACTGGTCCATCAGCAATCGATCTTTTATATGCACTCTTCCACAGATAAGGAGCAGGGCATAGCTCAGTGTTAGAGCGTCCGCCTGTGGCTCGATGGGTCAAAGGATCAATCCTCCTCAGGGGACCTGTTGGGTTATTTCCCATTCCAACCAGTGATACTTGACTGGTCTATCAAAGGCCAAGGTGTGTGATATCCTGTCTGTTGAAAAGTGCACATCAAAGACCACTTGCAGCCAATCGGTGTTAGCAGTCAATGTGACTGTGTTGGTTCCATCATTTTTATGATCATATGACGATGGAGTGAAGCAAGTCACAAACAAATTGATTTGAATATAAACAGGAGATATAACACTGTTATTGTGTATCTAAATAATTGCACACAATTCAATTATTAATTATTATATGATTATAAACATCAACAGAAATTTCAAAATGTCATTATATTATGTAAAATGGCTCAATCTTCATCACCAAAACACACATCTAAACAGTTTAAACACTTCTCAGGTCACGCAGCTATTGTCTAAAAATGCAGCAGAGCAAAAACGTTTCTCACCAAACTTGGTGATTGAGTGCCTTTAGCAAAAATTCTGTTTGAATTTATTGAGAATAAATTGAGACAAAGGGAAATAACTCATTGAGAAAATATCTCCTTCAACAGACATCTACCGATTACTGTGAATATTCTTCATGAATAATCTTGTTACACCGGAGCAAGCTAAAAAGCAACAAAAGCATGTGGACATCACATGACTGGCGTGAGACCCGTGTGATCTTTCTGACCTCCATTATGCCAAATCTCGTAAGGCAATAAGGTTCGTTTTTTCCCGTGCATGAATCTGTATTTTCACAAATTACAACCTTGCCAAACAAAATATATCAAACTAAATACATCTCAGCCAAACACACATGGAAGCCATTTTTCAACAGGAAGAACGGTTTGTTCCCCTTTAATTTCACATGTTTCACATTTCTTGCCCAGAACAGGATCATATTTATCAGAATTGTGCACGCCAACCAATGTGCACTACATATGTCAGTAGCAGTTAAAACTAAATACATATGTCCGCATAGGCCTTGTAGAATCATTTTTTTTCAGAGATGGATGAGAACAACTGAGAATTTTGACAAATCATAAATTATTGTCAGAAGTTGTTTGTGAGGATACGGAACCACCATCAAAGCTTGTAGGTTATACTATTATAGTCAGAACCATTTAGTTTTCCAAACAGCAGATACTGTAAATATGTCTGTGTGTGAGTTTTGTAAATGAATAAACTTTGTTGAGGGTATTGAACCACCATCAAAGCTTGTAGGTTATACTATTATAGTCAGAACCATTTAGTTTTCCAAACAACAGCAGATACTGTAAATGTGTCTGTTGTGGGTTTGTAAGTGAACAAAATGAAGTTAGTTACATGTATTAATTATTTACATGCTTAATTCCAATTAGGGTTCAAGCAAATCTGTTATGGTCACACGACCTTTATTAAACCAGTTGTGGATAATGGTCATTGTAAATGAAAATACACCTACTTATTGAACCTCCAAAAGCACTTACTCTGAGTTGGAGCCAGTACTGGGATTAAAAAAAACCATATACCATGAATGGGATTTGAACCCGGTACCTACCAGTCTTAAGCCCGATGTATTAACCACTGCACCACAGTGGCCGCTCATCATCTTTCATTAGCTTATTTTATAAAATATTGTCAGTTTTTCTATCACCAATGGTGTCTCAATTTTCAAGATCAAAGCTGACAATCTCCAGGTGAAAGGAGGATACAGGTGATGGAAACCATTTTGTTGTTGAAAAAAAAATCCAGAGTATTCATTCATATACACAGTGGTTAAACCTCCAAATTTGATGGTTTCTATTACCAGTCGCCAATCTTTATTAACCAATCATACTAAAGAACATGCTTGCCATCAGTTTACAATACTATTTAATGTCAAATTTGAAGACTTTTGTTAACATCAATGTAAAAAAAAAAAGTAATTGAAAGGACATATTAAATGTTAACATATGACGAACAATTGGCTTATTAAATGACTCCCTACCATTGATAATACTGCTACATGTAGGCCTAAGTCGATGCTCCCTTCAGTGCATATCTTCAAAATTGTCATTTTAATTCAACTAAAACCAATGAACTGTGCTGGAAATAGCACAAACCCACTGAAACGCTCCAGTGAGTTGTCATTTTCCGCCCTCTTGTGCTCGACAATGCCGTTGAAAGTCTTCTAAATATAAAAAACCCCAAACCCAGCTGGCTATTGACTCACTACGCATTGTTCTCTATGTCTAAACAACATTATTTTCATCACCTACATGTTGGCTGCTGTATATCTGGGTTTCAAATGGTAATGAATGAATGTCTGATGACCAACACCCACCAGCAGCATATTGTGAACTACATGAATGTCATCGGTAACATTATTGTAATGTGGACAAGATAACTATTAAACAGGAGAACTCTCTAGTATACACAAGTTAGGTGGGGAGCGGGACATACATGTACATGTAGCTTGGAGCAAGTGTATCTGCATGAGGCGAGATTGGTTGTAGGATCAATCCTCCTCAGTGGACCAGTTGGGTTATTTCATCAGCTGGGTTATTTCATGACAGTCTATTCTTTACTTATAAGGAGTTAATATGGATATACAATGTAGTTTGGATGTTAAACACACGGTTATGTTGAGACTTGGTCAAAGAGAAAACCCGCTGTCTCCACATAGGTCACTCTTCCTAGATTAACAGCAAGGGATTTTTTATTTGAGCTTTCCTACATACAGGATAGCACACATCATGGCTTTTGATCGACCAGTCATAGCTTACTGGTTGGAATGGGACATAACCCAACAGGTCCATTGAGCAGCATCGATCTGACAAACTATCGAATAACAGATGGACACTCTTGCACTGAGCTATGCCCCGCTCCCTTTTTCCTATGTATATCAGTGGTTTTAGAATTGCAAATTTCCAGTTTTATTGTTTCTGCTAACGCTAATAAAACTAAATTTTCGATACAAAAAAACATGGTAGGGTTATCCCTTAATTATACCGTAATTTCTGCGATTTCCAAAACGTGAACGACGCAACAATATCAAACAAGCACAGACATAAATATCTGGAGCCATTTACAGTGCTCTTTCCCCATTCAAATACCTCTCACCCTATCCATTTGCCAGAAATCTTAACCTGTTAGGAAGATCCTATAAAAACAAGAATGGATTATCACAAATCTCAAACAGCAACACTTACCCATCAGTTGTCTAGCGGATAGTATCAAAAATGCTTGCGGTAATAAGCTTACATAGACTGCAGCTAGCGAACCTGGAAATGGAAAAGAAAAACTAATTATTTGCTGTTTGCTGCAAAAATAAACAATTCGTGTGTGCAGGGAGATGATATAGGTGTAGAACTAAGAAGCTATACATTAAAAAATAACACAAAGCCAATTGGACTAGGAATGACATCTCTTTTACTTGTACGTGAAATGTTTGAATGGCCAGAAATTTTTACAGCATTTTCACTTTAAAATTTAAATTTTTGAATTTTAAAAATTTAATTCAGCACAAGAGCGTCCGCCTGAGGTTTCATAGGTTGAAAGTACACATACAATATCGATTGCTGCTGACCAAAAAAGAGTAGCATATGTGGAGCAGGGGGGGTGATTCTTCTGACACTATGTGGACATCCAACAGCTGATAAATAATTAATGGATGTGCTCTAAACATTTCGATAGATAATTAATCAATGTTCTCTAGAGGTGTCGATAAATATTAATCAAAGTCATCTAGGTGTCGATAAATATTAATCAATGTTCTCTAGAGGCTAGAGATGTCGATAAATAATTAACCAATTTGCTCTAGAGGTGTCAATAAATAATTAATCAATGTGCTCTAGTGGTGTCATTAAACACACTTTATCTATATGTCTTTATTACCTTTTAACAATTGAACTAAATAACAAACTGTAAAAGTGTTGGTGCCCCTAAATTCTTTCGATTGGTATGGATTAACGTTTGCTACATAACACGTGGCCTAGTATACAGAGAGTGCTCATCTTGTAAATTGTACAGCCAGCCCTCTCTTTGATACCAAAAGAATCTCACGTAATTAATAGAGTTAAAAGTTACTGGTGTCCAAGATAGTCATTCCTCCGAGGACCCATCTGCAAGTGGCTGGATCTGTCACTGTCATTAACTGTTATTGAATTGTGCTTCCACTGCACATTGATGAAAATGTTTATTAGAATGGTGAAAATTGAATTACATGAGATTTTCTTCTGTTATGCATTTAACACTTGGATGAACCCATTGGCTTTAAGTATGGTTATTCTTAGCTGTGTCATTGTGCTCCACTAAATGAGGTACCAAGTAATTCTAACATTGAGGTCTAACTGTATTAATTAATACTGCGCGACATGACAAATGACAGATACGTTTGTAGCAATAACTAACTACTGGCATCCGTAGTGCAGTGGTTAACACATCAGGTTTAAAGCTGGTGGGTACTGGATGCGAATCACAGTCATGGTATATTGGATTTTAAATCCCAATACCAACTCCAACCCAGAGCTCAATGGGTAGGTGCACTACCACTTACCGTGACCAGTAGCTTATAAATAAATTTTTATTTTTTACCAGTTTGTATTGGGTAAAAATATTTAAAATATATTTCCTTTTCCAACCTGTGATCCACAGCGGGTCCATCAAAGACCATGATGTGTGCTATCCTGTCTGTGGGAAAGTGCACATAAAATATCTCTTGCTGTTATTCAAAGAAGAGTAACCTATGTGGTGGCAGCAGATTTTCTCTGTGACCAAGTTCCAACATACCCACATATTTAACATCCATTAACTGCTCATTAATAATCAATGTTTTCCAGTGGTGTCGTTAAACAAACTTCATCTTTACTTTACCGCAAACTCATCCTTACATAAAGTGTTATTTATTAATACAACAGCAGACAATGAGCAGGTGCAGTGGAATGTGATATAATTAATACTAAGAAAAACAACTCTCAACTCCCATGGCACCGCACTGGAGGAAATCAATGAAGATATGACCACAACAAACAGACTAAAACATATTCACATGCTCTTTGATGGCAGTGGATCGTGCTTCATCTTGTTTGAATCGTCCAAACAACAATGGATCAATTTGTTCCCATTATCCATTTGGAAAGCGAGTTTTGCAGAGGATGGGAGAAAACCACGGTCTATGGATGATATGGGCTAATGGCAGAAAAATGGCTATGGATTTTACATACAAAAGCTTCTGATAAGCTTGATTGCAAATGGCGCGTGATTTATCAGTGTCCGTCTGGTTCCTTTCAATGATTGCAATTTTCATAACTAATCAAGTTGTGGGTATTGCCGATCTGACCATGTAATACAGATAGGATCATTTTCATTACATTGTTCACAGTCCTGTCAAAAGTTCTTTCAATAGATAAAGATAAAGTTTGTTTGTTTAGTGACACCTCTAGAACACATTGATTATTAATCAGCAGTTATTGGATAAAAAGATAATGTTTGTTTGTTTAACGATGCTATTGGAATACATTGATTATTAATCAGTTATATTGACATTTGGTCATAGGAAACCTGCTGCCGCCACATAGGCTACTCTTCTTTGAATAACAGCAAGGGATCTTTTATGATAGTGCACTTTCCCACAGACAGGATAGCACACACCATGAACACTGGTTGGAATGGGAAATAACCCAAAATGTCTCCTGAGGAGGATCGATCCTTAAACCCATCGAGTCAAAGGTGAACACTTTACTATTGGACTATGCCCTGCTCTTCTTTCAATTGATTCTCTTTTTTTTTGTACACAGGTCATAATATTTTTGATGTGGCAGAATCTCAAGTATATTAAACACTGGGTCTGGAGGGAGTTTAGTATTGATGACATGGAAAGTCATCAATTTTAGCTTGAAACTAAATAAAAACTTGGCAAATAAATTGATCTTCATATTGATGAGGTAAAATTGGATGAATGGATAAATGAAAAAAATCAGTTGATAGGCGAAAGATAACATTTGTTTGTTTAACGACATCATGTAATCTTGAATTCTATGATCTATGGACTGCTCCAATTGTCCAATGTATAAATAAAAGCATGGAATAAATTGATAAGTGAATAGAGAGATGGATTAACAAGTGGGTGGGCAGAATAATGGGCAAGAGAATATATGGATAAATGAATGGATGTACAGACTGGTGAATAGATTACCAGATAAATGAGTGGATGGAGAGACTAATAACATAGACATACATGTATTATGTATGAGTGGATGGACAGACAGATAAATGGATGGACAGACAGACAGATAAATTGGTGGATGGACAGACAGATGAATTGATGAATAGATGATTGGATGGACAGATGAACAAATGAGTGAGTAGATGAACAGACAGATGAATGGATGAACAAATGTATGGATGGATTCATAATCCCTGAATGAATGCAGTATAATGAATTGAACATGTAAATTTTAAAACATGGATGGATATCCGATTGTATGGAAAGATGGATGGATGAAGAGATGAATGATGAATATACAAACAGATGGAGAGAACTGAGAGAGAAATGGACTGAATCAACTGAATGTTTGACATATCAGGTATTATGAAAGTTGAAAAAGCGTAAGTGTTGAGAGGAAGATAACATGTATGCAATAACTAAGAGAACAAATCTACAAGCACGACTCCTCAACACTTCTAACCAGTTAAGAACTTAAGACCTGTAATCCCAAGTGTCTCGTTTCACACTTAATGTGAGCCATTATGAGATCAATGTATATTCAATAATACTAACACTTGAGAATACAAGGCTTTTTGGCTGGACAATAGAACGCTGAACCGCAGTCACTACAGATAACATAGCTACTTTGCTACCGTGAAAGACTACAAATCTCAATAAAGGACATCGGATACACAAACAAATTGACCCTTTGGTCTCCATTGAACTATATTGAGGTCCTCCACCCAATGAATCCGATTAAAATCCCATGTTAAAATCGACTGCCCTCTATGTATTTCCTTGAGACATTGAGATTAGAAACCGGCCTCCATAGCGCAGTGGTTAGTGCTTCGGAATTAAGACCGGTAGGTACTGGGTTCGAATCCCATTTGTGGAAAATGATATTTTTAATCCCAATACCGACTCCAACCAAGTGAGTACTGGATCAATTCAGGAGGATCGATCCTTTGACCCAATAATCCACAGACGGACGCTCCCCCGCTGATCTCTGCCAGGCTCAAAACACCATAGATACATTTAAACTGAAAATAGCACTGTGATTAGAAACATAATTTAATTAACATTATGTTGATAGCCACTTTAACTGGAATCCTGTTTAATCAGGCACCATGTCTAGACAAGCACATTTTGTCGGTCCCACTTACACTGTAGGTCCATATAGAACAAGCATTCAGTGTATTTATAATACATATAATTAGTGAAGTCAGCATTAACCAAATTAAGTTAAGTCTTTTAGAGATTTATCCAAGCATTCCATGGTACCGAACGTGGGCCCCTTTCCAAATGTAAATGGCACTGAAAATGTCCAAGTTCAAGGTTAAAAATGTGCAATTTGACATTAAATTTTTTTCTCTCCGAATTATGACAAATCACATTAATTTTCCCAATTCCATTAGCCATGGGATCCAATCAAAATATTCCGGATAAATCCCTGACGTTGCTGTAACGCTAATCAATAAAACGGAGACAGATTTGTCCACTAAGATGATAATAACAATGCCTACCTGAATAATCCATCATAAATATTGCAAAATATTCCACAGCATGTTCTGATAGATGAAAAAAAAAACTCGCTAAGAGATAGATTGATAAATCGAAGAGCTTTGGTACTTAAGTCTGCCCATCTGATGGACGATTGTCTATGTTAGAACAACAGACAGTACAAGATAGAACACTAGACAGCACAAGACAACTGTATGATGCTCACAAAGTGTTGCCCATGCATGTAGTTTTACTACAAATATTTCTATTTCAAGCTCAAATCTCTGGAGAGTAAAACTCTCCACATGCACCAGGAACTGACCACACAGGCAATAAGAGGATAATTGAGGGAGGAGCCAGCATTAGCCAGACCAATCAGGGACTCCACCCAGGAGAAAAAAAAACCCAGAGTACACTATGAATGCAGAAAGACTGCTATACCACCAGACTCCGTGGCACAGTTGTTAAATGAGTCCGGGTTAATGCTAGTAGGTACTGGGTTCGAATCCCATTCGTGACATGAGGTTTTTAATTCCAGTACCAGCTCTAACCCAGAGTGAGTGCCCCACAAGGCTAATTGGGTAGGTGCACTTCCACTTACATGGACCAGTGTCCAAAACTGGTTTAATAAAAGCTGTGGTATGTACAGTCCTGTCTGTGCGAAGGTGGATATAAAAGGTTCATTGTTACTTATTAAAAGTAGCGGGTTTCCTCTATCATACTAACACTAACTTCTGTCCTGGACAGGCAGTTGAGGTAGCTTGAATGCCTGACCATGACAGACATGTTTGAACCTTAATTGGATATAAGCATGTAAATAACTTATAACTAACTATTTATATCTTGCCAGCAGTGTACTAGCAATATTTCTATTTTAGGTAAAATATTTCCATGATAAAATCATTACACTGTTTACAATATCTATGGGAAACTGACCAGTGGCCATAGGCTACAGATAACATGCCACATCTTTTTTAAATATGCACTGGAGTGAAAAACAGGTCACCTGGATGAACGTTTTATAAAGATAACAAGTCCTGAAGGCAGAGGAGTCTCGGGGATGGAGAGGGAGGGTTTCAGGAAAAGTACTTTCTGAATGTTTGTTGAAATGTCGCACACCATGGATGGTTTCCTACCACGGATGGTTTCCTACCACATATTAGCAAACCAAAATTTATAATCTTGATAGAAAGGTGCTTGCTATATAGGGGTGGCCTTTAGAGACAAGTGATTGCTATATACAGGTGGCCTTTAGACAGGCATTTGTTAAATAAAGGTGTCTGTTATAGACAGGAGGTTCTTATATAAAGGGATTTTTAGACAGGTGTTTGTTATATAAAGGTGACAGTTATAGACAGGTGGTTGCTATATAAAGGAATTTATAGAAAGGCAGTTGCAATATATAAAGGTGAATGTTATAGACAGGTAGTTGTTAGATACAGGTGACCCCTATATACAGTTATTACATATAGGTGACTGTTATAGAGGAAGTTGTTATATATAGGTTGCTTGTATAGTTATTTTGGTGGCTTTTATATTCAGTGGCTGTTATATAAAGATGATCTTGATAGACAAAATTTATATAAAGGTGATCTTGATAGACAAAATATAAAGAACCTGTATATTCGAATGACACTTGAAAGTCCAATAGGATAACAACCTGGTCATCCACAAATATGAATGCCACGTTAAACTTCGGCATTGCCAATATATATACTATTAATGGGATTTAAATTCACCAGCAGAAACTCTATCCAATGGTCATTATATAAATATTTATGTGGGATGTTATATAAAGGTGACATTTATAGACCTGTGGTCAGCACATAAAGATCGCTTTAATAGCAGGTTTGGCTGTATGCATGCATCCACTGACAACCCAAGTGTTCTATAATTAACACAAAAATCTACTATTTATTGGCTTGGCGATTTTCTAATTTACTATCCCATACATCAATACTGTCATAATGACATATAGTAAACACAAAGTGATGGCTCAATTATTAAAAAGCTCTACCAGACAATAGTCGTACCAGTGGTCCAATCAGTAAAAAAAAAACGATATCCTTACATGTATAGTCAAACATGTTTTAAGCAGCCACATAAGGGTGTAACAAAAAGTGGCCTCTTAAAACAGGTGGCTGCTTAATACA
>JAUTCZ010054352.1:0-10591 GCA_032273805.1 Melanodrymia brightae | reverse complement strand
GATAAAAAGAATATCCCCCTCGTGTCTTGTGATATCATAATTTATCAGCACTCGTTGATAAAAGTATAAAAATCCTCACCAAGGCTCGAATTGTATACTTTTATCAACTCGTACTGATAAATTATGATATCACAAGGCACTTGAGGGATATCCTCTATATATCTGGTATAAATAAAAACTCACTTAGGTCACGGTTTGTGCTATGCTCTATAGGGGAAAGTGCATAACATACGTTACTCTGCAGCTTATCAAATAGGAGTTGAAGGTTTCCTCTCTCATACCAACACTAAAATCTGTGCTGGATAGACAGTTGAGTAAGGCAGTTGGACTGCATGCCCAGGAAAGAATGATGTGCTAATGAATAGTGAGGTTTTAATACTTACTTCCAAACTTTCTTCATTAACCTCCGGTCCTCAATTCCAAGATCGCGACGGAAGTAGAACTCATCGGTGAGCAGAGCTGGTGGCGGGTCCATGTGGTTGTATGCACAGAGCAGATCCAGCAACAACAGACGAGTCTCCTGGGAGATTGAAACATCTGGCAGAAACAATGTGGTTTTCACTCAGTAATACAAGAAAATAAAAAACAAGGAACATCATTATACACTAATAAGAATCACAAATCAGAATATGAAAACACCTTAGTGCATGTAATAAATGTGATTTATAACTGGGTTTTCAAGATTCTATTAGTTTCTAATGCCATTACTGTCACAAAATGGCAGGCAAAAAATGGTGTAATTTCACCAGCAATTTTGTGCAAAAAGACAATACTATATCATGGTTAAACAAGGTTTTTTTTCTTTATTTTATAAATAAATAAATAAAATATATTATACTGGAACATGATGAATGTTATTATTTACACTTTATTTGATAGAAGTCTAAACAATAAACAAACCATTTCTTTTCATCTTGACGTAAACTTCGCTTGCATCTTCCACCTTCCTCTTGCCAATCCTCTCAAGCAAAGCATCCTCGTCGGCGTCCTGGAACGTGTACTGCACTGCTGATGTCCTGTACGCCTTAAACAGATACACATTGTTAGCTTAAAGCAGCTGATTCAAGTTTGAATAATGACAACGCGATTTTACAAAGATTAAACTAGTAGCACTACTTACTATTAGTTGTTCAGAATGTCCATAATTGTATATCCAATGCATTTACAGAAGTTCAGACATTTGTAGCAGGGCTAAATCATTGATCTTCTGATGTGTGCGACACATTTCAACACAAAACAACGGTTTTCTTGGCAATATCCAAAACAGTGTTTTGTTTTTTGTGGAAGTTGTTACTTATCTATTTTCGAAATGCTAGGAGAACAGGTTGAAATGACCCAAAAAGTTATACATTATTTAAAACAAAATAAGCTAAAAATAGGTGCACTAACCACTGTGCCTCATCACTGGCATTACTTGAGGTTGTAACAGACACACAAAACTTGATAAGTAACAAATACCTCAATTACTGGATCCTCTGCACCTTTAGGAAAGAAGTCAGCATAATTATCAATTATGTACCGAGCAGCTTTCTTCCCCGATGCTTTGGTCAGAGCAAAATTTCGCTGTAAAAAGAATAAAACATTTTCATAAATTATCAACAAGCTATAATGCTATTTAGAGAGAAACATTTAACATTATCCTAACATTGACTGCTACAAACAAAAAACAAATAAACATTATTTTACTTTGTCTTAAAAACCCAATGATAACATTCTATATTTTTCTGTCTAATTTTACAAAGGGTGAACTTATCAAAATGGTCCAGATTATACCTTACGTACTGTAGATTGAATGATCTATCAAATAGTCCTGCAGTATACAATGCCTTACATCCATCAAGACTTAATTAATTCACTTCATTCAAAGTTGGATACTGCAGTAAGTAGACTGGTACAAGCTGTATGCACTAACCTTTTGAGAGGTGGATGTTGGCATGAGAAACGGGTCATCAATGAACTTGTAGTGAGGACCTTGGTAGTCCTGAAATAAAGCACTCTTTACATTTAGGTGTTTTAATACACCAATGTGCAACCAGGTGCATGTTAATCTTTGATGTAGGTACTATATTATTGGTCTTTTAGTTTGCCAAAATGCATGTCAGAGGCTGGTAATGATTAAATAAACACATTTTATTACAATACACAAAATAAGTACAATTTAAGGCAACATGATTCAAATTAAAATCAGCCTATCAGTATTGTTTCTGCTAGGATCTAAGGAAATTCCATTGTTGTGGATTGGAAGACATTTCATTCGACCAATCACATGAGCTGAAAAAATCAAGCTGGCCACTTAACAGTCATGTATTTGGAATATCTTGGCTGATTTAAGAATCATACTAGATGATGAAGGAAACTAAATAAGCCAAGTGTCCCAAATGTGGTGCACAGTGGTAACATGTAGTTGAACCAGCTATAAAGGCAAACTCTATGTAACAACCACTTTATATACAGATTTGACTGTATACTGTACAATAAAGTTTGTCAGATACCCAGTTGAAGACGAAATGATGTGGCACATGAAAGTTGGACTTTGATTGCTCATAATTTTATACACAATCATATTCATAGATGAAAAGTTACCTGGCATGATAATCTATGAGGTTTCATTAGATTTTAAAGGATTATACATAACTTTTATAACTGCTATATATAGGATCCAATCCTGCCCCATCCATTTCCATAAAAAGAATATTTTCATAGAAACTGTTGATTTTAATACTCAAAAGGTATAAACAGTTCGTTATCATGGTTCAAATAAACCTGAGATTAACCCTCTCCCCTCCCTCAAATGAATGTTGTTCATATAGCAAGATGTGTCAACATTTTGAGGTGGTCCTTGATATGAACAATTAGTATTTTAGGATCATATTTAAATCCAATGGAGAATAGGGATTTAATAATTAAGTATCAAGTGATATATTTATTACCACGCCAACTGTAGATGCCAAAGCCTTTAGTATCGACAGAGAATCTCTGAAAGAAAGACAAATAATTTTAAAACATGGCAATCACTATCAGTGTTTACTGAAGCTGGAGTTAATTCAGCATTTGGAAAGGATGTAAGACCGATTCCCATTAATAGACCACAAATGATATTTGTATGTACATTGTAATAAATACTTTACTTCATTTTAATTATAACTTTATTTCATACGTCAACATACCGTTTCTTCCTTGGTGGAATTACAATAGCTTCTGCATCAGCTGAAACAAAAAAACAGATTGGTTATAAATAGAAAATTCAAAAATGGTCAACAAGCCTTAGGGACCATTCATAAATGTCAATGTGTTTCACAATCCGAACAATGTTCAGAAGTGGGTAAGTGGTTTGTAAAAGCACAGTTGATCAATGTTTTATGTTGGGATTAAAAGCAGAGGGATGCAGTCAAATGCAATCCTAACTTTGTGCAGATTGTGAAACACATTGACATGTATGCACAATCCCTTAAGTTAGATACATATTTTTGCACGTAATACAAAACTTAAAATTTTTAAATCTAGAAATTAACACTGGAAATTATTGTCAAGAAAAATGAAGATCCAAACAAAACTCAGATTAACTATCACTTCTCACAAATGAATGTTGTTTGCATAGAAAGATGTATCGGCAGTATTATTAAAACTAAGAATATATATTAGGTATACATTAATTAATAAAAGAAGTAAAAAAATGCTGTTCATTTTCATCGATATATTAATGGCTTTATACATTAAAAAATATGACAACTTGGTTTATTTTACAATTATACATTCTCTCTTAACGCCACACAAATATTACTGGATTTCTCTTCTTTTATTAATAATTGTACCGGGTATTATAATAATAATTTATTTAGATGTGTAATAGAAACAATAGATTTGGCATGGAAATTGTGAGAATATTTCTCTGTAATATTGATAATAGAATATCACATATATGTACCAGGTATGCTGTTTGCACGATTGTCTGATGCTGGTTCTGATTGGGATGCTGTGACAGATGAATAATTGACTAGACTCACTGATCCATGTTCTGTGTGAGGCACCAAAACTGAAGCGTATCTGAATTAAAATCAAACGTGACATATCACTACCAAAATTTGCAGTAACATTGTGGATCAAATGTTTGGGTAGTTTTCAACAATTCCTTTCAAATACAATATTTTATTAAATAGTAGTCATCCTGCTTATTATACAATAACAGGATCCAAACATACAATTAAAACAGACAAAAAAATCTTTTACACAAATTACGATATATATATATATATATTTAGGAAACAAATCCCCCTAAACGGTGCCGGAGTGAAGTGTAATATGAATAATTGGGAGTGGGAACATTCGGAACTCTTGCTGTGATGGTTTTCTGGAAGAGCTATGAATCTTTGTAAACAATACTAAACATAGGGGTATATATAAAATCAGGCTTTAACAAACATTGATTAATAATATACATGTATTAACAGCCATTTGGCGCTGTATACCGGTAGCAGAGAACTGCTTTGAAATGCCTCGACATCAGGTCTACCCCGATATCTGGGCAAGGGCATATACTATAAGTTAATATAAGTCACATAACTGCATAACAGTATATAGTATGGTATTCTCTCATACTATGTGTAAAAGGCGCAGTTGTTTCACTAATTAAAATTTAATAATTGTTTATAAACCTGCAGTAATTAGGCAATTGTCTTGCAAACATTCGCCTGCAACAGGCACACATGGAAGCTGCCATCTTGTCTTGTACTTAAGTTAATCCTTCCGTTGTCGGAGCACCTCCAGTGTGGCCAAAGCCAAAGCATCACCATTTATAAATTAACTCAGGTGAAGCAGTTTATAATAAATACCAACAATATTACCTTCTGGTTCACTGAAATGTCAACCTGCTGAGAATAGAATATACTTCTCCGAATAGTTTTCATCTGTAAAGTTATAGAGCATATTTGGAGATAGGCCAGGCCATGCCATGCCACGGGATCCAAACATTCGTTCACCAAGAGGAACAATGGCAGGTGTCAATAGCATGGATGAATACTGGATGGTTAAATTAGAGTATCTATAGATGCTGTCAGTCATGGAAAACAATGCACGTCCACATTGTGAAAGGGTTGATAAATGAATATTTTTAAGAGGAACCCGTCAAGTGAAGGGTGTAGCCAGCTCGTTCTCCAGACCTCAATCCCATAGTTGTGCACATGCTTCTGGTTGCCATTTCACGTTGCCAGTTTGTCACCAGCTCTGCAAGAGGAAGATGCCACTGGTTCTCATTTGGGAACATTCCATTATTGTAAAATAACGTTTTAAGGTTGTCAGTGCTTTTTTCCACTCGTTTGAAGCAAATGTCCACCCCCGCCCCCCTCACCCAGTCTCTCCCACCTCACTCTCTACATAAACTGATTCTTGCCATTATATATGCATTATATCTTTACTGGTTTCAAATCAGTATTATTTTTTAATCCATGTGAAGCACAATACAGACTCTTGATTATAAGTAAACTTTGACGGATATACCGATTCATTTATAATCTCTTTATGAATTTGCTCCAATTACAGTTGAATCCTGTTGGCTCGAACACCATCGGTGCTTGAGAAACTGTTCGACCTATCGGGTAGTTCGACCCAAGAATCAGCAACTGTTTAATAAGTGTTTAATGCGGGACTTCGATCTTTGTTAGAGTGTTGCCATGTATTCGACCCTTCCGCGTTCGAGCCGACGAGATTCTACTGTACATGTGTATATTTAAGGGCACATTTAAAATCCTTGGCTCATCCACAGTATAACTGTACTGCAACAGTAGATTTTGCACCTTCAGTTGATACAATCTGATCATGATATTTGGTTTGGTTTAATTAAAAATGTGTTTAGTTAATTTCGTCAGCAGTTGAAAGAAAAATAAAGTTTGTTTGTTTAATGCAACCATTGCAACACAACAATCATTAAGCAGTGGTTATCGGATGTCAAACGCACAGTTAATATCGATACTTGGTCAGCGGAAACCCACTGCCGCCACAAAAAATACCAGCAAGAGATCTTTAATGTGCTCTTTCCCACAGACAGGATAGCACATACCACAGCCTTTGATAGACCAGTCATGGATCACTGATTGGAAAAACAGTTCAAGGGAAGTGACCTGAATGAATCCATTTTTGTCCCCCACCCCCTGCCCATCCCCTCCACCTCCCACACCTTCACAAGTACCGGTATTGTCAGCAACTTTAACCATTCTGATGCCAACATTATAGTGCCGTGGATATCCCCATCCAGGGGGCAGACACATGTCCCCATTTTGGGGCAGGCACATGTCTGCTATGGATCTCACTACATAGTGGGCAGGCACATGTTCCTATTCTGGGGGCGGGTATATGTCCCATTCTGACACTAACATAATACAAACAATGAGGACTAGTTGAGTACAATAGCAACACACAGAAACAAACTCAATGACCAGATAAGAAAAACATAAAACAAACAATATCAATTTCTTCATGTATAATAATTTACTTATGCCCCGATACACAAATTGGTTAGAGAAAAACAAATATTCATAATTGTAAAATAATAACCAATTCGACCATTTCTAATTAAAACAAAGTTATCGAGTATGTTAGTTGTCACACACACACCAGTGTCTAATCTTCAAATATATCTATCTAATACCTAAAACGAACGTTTCACATGGTTTAGTATAACTATACTTTTCTTAACACGGATGTGTTACGCAGACCTGTCAACCTTGCATCATGGCATAAAAGACAGGACCCCCAAAAAACAGGAGATTACACTAAAAAAAATGGAGATTCATAAATAAACACTTAAAACAACATTTTACATTAAAATACAATATGTATGTTTTGTAAAATATAATAACAACAAATGTAAAATGACAATGAAATACCATTTTATAACTCCAATTCTTACTTTGGCAAAGAACGATTGAGAAAACTGGACACTCGGAACACTTCAGCAGATTGCAAATCATGATATCAGAAACCGAAATCGGTCAAAATGGGTCAATGAAAACCTTCTTGCATGTTTTTTTTTAAAAGGTGGACAGGAATTTGTGTATTCTTAGAAAAAAAAAGTGATTTGCCAGGAGAAAATTCTTCCTGGATAGGATAAAAGGAGGAATGAATGAATGAATTAATTAATTAAAATTTAACAACACCCCAGCATGAAAAAATACATCAGCTATTGGGTGTTAAAATATGGTACATATGATGAAATAACAGGAAATTTGTGAAAAACAGACGGGTTGACAGGTCTGGACTACGGGCTTCAGGTTTGCTTCAAATAAAAATATGCACAAAATTATCACAAAATACAGTTGAACTCAATGTATTCACAATATACAGTAGAGTTTACTGGTACATGCATACATTATATATAGTGCTTCTATGTATTTCAAAATTGTACATACAATATCTGAAATCTTTACAAGTATAAAATATTGTCTTTTATTAGGTTAACTCAGTGTATTCACAATATACAGTAGAGTTTACTGGTACATGCATACATTATATATAGTGCTTCTATGTACTTCAAAATTGTACATACGATATCTGAAATCTTTACAAGTATAAAATATTTTCTTTTATTAGGTTAACTCAGTGTATTCACAATATACAGTAGAGTTTATTGGTAAATACATGTATATAAGTCGTGGTGTGTGCTATCCTGACTGAGGAAACATGGACATAAAAGATTCCTTGTTGTCATTCAGTAGAGTAACCTATGCAAGGCAGCAGGTTTCCTCCATGACCAAGTGTCAATATCAATTTTTGGGATGAATATTTTATTATGATTGTTTTTATATTTTCATCAACTAAGTAATTATGGCATTTAAAAATATGCTACATCAAACGTTGAAAAATATTAATGTCAAAGGATAGTAAATTTACCAAGTTACACCAGGTAACTTTGGTAAAGTTTTAAAAATATTATTGTCTATCATTATTGACTAGTGACATTTCAATCATGGCTAGTCCATAAGCTAGTAGATTATTTTAAAATTCTAGAACCCTGGGTATTTTATGTCTTGAAACTAAATTAGTGATCCATTTTCTCTTGAATGAAAAGTATTCAATAAACAACAGTTCGACATTACAGGTACAGTGTACAACATAATTTTTTCGTTATACAATGTACATGTACAACGAATTACAATAATTAATGTTTCACATCTCGATATTACAGTTTTCCCCAAAGCCATAAGGTGTAAGGGCGCCCCTACGCTTTACCTGTTTAACTAAGCGCATCCATTTATTTTAAGGGAATTGGAAGCGCTTTGATTTCATGAAGGGCCGTAAATTCAGTTGTCTGTCCCTGTACAATGTATATTGATACATAATCTATCAAATTTGTACTAATGGATTTTACATAAAATTATATTATTACTGTATTTTGAAAATGTAAGTGCCATAAAAATAATCCTGGGGACTGGCCTGGATATTAGTTTGTTTATTCAAAGTGCAAATACACGCCCTATTTCTTCACACATTGGCACTACAGCTGAGGCAAATCTCTTTTATGTTGTTTTTCGTGTTCCCACCGTCTGTTTTTTGATGTGAACTCTTCACCACAGAATCTGCATAAAATCGTCCCTGTGTGAAGATGCATGTGAATTGATAATTCATACTTGTCGGAGAAATGTCGAGGGCAGAGACTGCAGTTGAAGAATTCACCAGTGTGAACTCTCATATGTCTTTTCAGGTTGCCTTGGTATTCCGTGCGAAAGTCACAATGCTGGCATTTGTGTGATTTAATATCACGTAATTCTGAATTCAAAAATGATTGGTAGTTCAAAGGTGAAATCATAGAACCGTGAGTCGGATATTCAACTTTTAATGCCATGTCGTCAGTCATGTTTCCCATCGCTGATCCTTTTTCGTCGAGCAAGCAATCTGAATTTTGGTGGCTTAAACTCGGCGGAGTGAGTAGCAGTTCGGAAACCTTTGACTGAAGCGAACTTTCTGGTGAAGTCTGAAATAAACAAGGAGAATCATTACTAGACATAGATATGTGAAAAGAACTGCAACTGCTAAAAATATATATACACAAACCAAGGTAAATTCAGAGTAGCAATTGCTAGAGGGTGGGATGGGGGATGTCCTAGTAAATGTTTCAGAAAATTATCACAAAATGTTGATTCACAGTACTTAATATAATATTCTATTATTGCGATCATTCAGATACATAGAGGAAACTATCATCGTTAGTTACCACATTTATCTTATGCTGTAGCACTAATAACTCGAGGGTGCAATCGGTAATGCCTCCTAACTAGGAACATAATACTGATTCCTAATAAGTAACAGACTGACTGAAGTATTCTGAATAGAATTTGGTTTATTCCATTTCCAGTAATTTCTTTAAAATAGCAATCAAGAGCCATCAAAAAATTGTAAAAATTTTGAGTACTGCTTAAAAGTTCTTTCAAAACATATATTTAATAATTAAATGCGATTTTAATACATTTTTAACAAGCTGTAACATAAATGATATCTAATGGACACGAGTGTAGGCCACATATAGAACGGTATCATAACTCTATTTGTAACATAACATAACAAAATTGTATTGATAGTCAAATTTTCAAAGTACAAATCATAATACATGTAGTAATAAGACTTAGTGCTCATATGAATTTGCAATTTCATCCAAACAAATTGTGCTTTTAATATGTTTATTCCCTTCCCCAAACTGTCTATCTCACTTAGTGACTGCATTTTGAGCGACCATATAATTAATTTGTCTGGGCACAATCCTGAAATCCAGTGGTCTACATCTCCAAATCAACTTCCATCAACTTGCCTCATGTCATCTTGACGGACTTAGTTTCAGTTAGATTACGATGTCAACTTTGATTTACAACGTTGTCGACCTCATCGGTGTAAACGTTAACATCCGGTACATTCTGTTCTCGCTCCCTCTGTTTCTTCCGCTCTCTGTATTTCCTCATTCTTAGTTTTGTCTTTTCATTGTAGGCAAGTCTCTGTTCGTAAGTCATGCAACTTGACCAGCCATCGTTTGGGACATTGTGGCGGTCAATGCTCGACATAAAACTGGAATGAATGTCTGCCTGAACTTCCCAAGACATCATAGATCTTCGACTTTCAGACATCTTCATCTGTAAAGACAGAAGCAGGCAGACAAGTAAGCTTTGATGAGAGTCTCAAAAACGGCTATGACAGGCAAATGTGATACAGAGGTGAAATTAAATTACACCTTATCCTCCTCTTCTAAATTCCCAGTTGAACCAATCTCGATTTGATTACATCCTCAACTCAAAATATGTGTGCAGTCACAAACATGGATGTGAAAAATATGTACGGAGTATTCCAAAGACTAATTCTCCAAAATGTGGTACAATTTGATTGAGATTTCGAAGATTCCCCAAAATTCAAATAACAATTTGTTTTTTATAATTCAAGGAAAATAACTCTACCCCTTTCATTGCATACATGAACAGTGGAGGAAATGCTATATCGTGGTTCATACAGAAATTTCACTCCTAAATTTAGGGCCTTTTTAGGGCCAATGTAAGTAAAATTTAGGGACATTTTCATGTGAAAAATACCTTTATTTCTTTAACTCCTCAAGTTTATGCTT
>JAUTCZ010054330.1:0-10593 GCA_032273805.1 Melanodrymia brightae | reverse complement strand
AAGCGGCGACAGCGGGTTTCCTCTGTGACCATGTGTCAATATAACCATGCGTCTGACGTCCAATAACCGCTGATTTAATAATCGATGTGTTTCTAGTGGCGTCGTTAAATAAAACAAACTTTACTTTTACTAGCAGTGATGAATAACTTATTGACATTAAACCGTCAAATGGCCAGAGGGCAAGCCCACTCAGCTTCTGAAGTAGAAATAGTAATGCTCATCAGTTACTAACAAAATACGACTAGTCGTGATACCTGTGGATTTCAGTATTATTAGTGATATAACGTGGTTTAAAACAACTACTAGGTGTACACCTGAAATCAATCTCAAGGCGACCTATCGCGATCCGGAGATAAAAGTAACCGTCTTTATGGAAACTGTGCACCAAGACGGACAGACGTCAATAGATCTTGCAGCATGCATTGTCAAACATGTACAGATGTTGTGTGCCTGAAATTATTATTATACATAATTTTTCAGTCAATGTTCACAGGCGCGGATTCATGGGGATGGGCGGTATGGGTTAAAACTTCAATGTTTGTGAGGAAGTTAGTTATAACGTATTTACGTGCTTATATCCAACTGTATACATGTTTTACATTCTGTTCTATATGTGGAATGATTATATGCAATAAAAATGTATCTTATCTTATCCAATTAAGGTTCAAGCATGTATGTCATGGCCACGCAGTCAGCTGTGTCGGCTGCCTCACTAGGACAGAAGTAAGTTAGTATGATAGAGGAAACCCGCTATTCTTGATGAGTATATCAAGGGATCTTTTATATGCACTTTTCACAGACAGGACTGTACATACCACGGCCTTTGCTAAACCAGTTGTGGACACTGGTCGGTGGAAAGTACACGTACCTATTGAGCCTTGCGGAGCCCTCACTCTGGGTTGGAGTCGATACAGGCATTAAAAATCCCATATGCCATGCATTGGATTCGAACCCAGTACTTACCAGCCTCAAGTCCGAAGTGTTAGATAACCACTACATCACGGTGGCCGGAAACAACTGGAGAACTATTATTTATTTTTTGAAAGCAGTTATAAAACCCATTGATAAAATTCCCGAATCGGCTCCTATATTTAGATCTATCTTGTTATTTATACTAAAAAGTGGGAGGGGGGGGGGGACCATTGCATTTTAGTCCCCCCAACTCCAAAAAGTGTGGGGGGGGGGGGGGACGTCCCCCACCACGTGACGCCCATGCCTGCAGCCAGCACCAATAAACTCCCAATCCTTTTGTGTATTATAATAATAATTACGCAATAAAATGTTTTAATCAACAAAAACTCCCGAAACCCGACATCAATATACCAATACATAGCGCATAATTTCGATTTAACTTTTACTTCAACAGTAAATAGGTGCTGAATAGAACCAACATTTATAAATGGAAGGTTTCATACATACCTCCAGTATAAAAATAGAGAAAGGTGACTCACCATAGAAGCATTAAGTGCCATTTAATACAATTAATATATAGAAAGTTCAAACAATAAATATTTGACCAGTATGAGTTTTTGTGCGATATACCAGTTGCTAATGCTCTTTCGTACAATGCCAATGTAACATAGAAAAAAAAAGTATAGAAAGTTTTTGAAAACTATATTATTTAACTCCACAGCTCTTCCATATAGGCATAGTTGTTTAATACAGATACTAGTATTGAAGATTGTTTATACTATACAATACAGAATGATCTATGTTACAATATTGTTCCCTAACTAAAACAAAATGTACGACAAGACAATACTAAATGTAATTCAAAGTTTACGTCTTACAGGACAAACAAATACATTATTATTGTATTAAAAGTTTTAAAACCACACCATTTTGTAGCATCTACTAGAACATAATATTATTGTGTGGGCGATTTTAGGCTAAAGGTACATCCCAGAATTTAGTGAGACCGCGCAAGCGAGATAAAACCAATCGTGTCAAATACTGAAACAAAACATTGTATTAATTCAATTCTGCCAGGTTCATTCAAAACCAAGATAAATTATTGCATTTATGAAAGAAATGCCTAATGTAGAACAATGTTCATAAATAGTCGCGCGTTTTGCTGTAATACTGAATATCCAGGGCCGGATTTAAAGGGGGTGGTGTGTGAATGAACTAACGCGGTTCTTGTGACTCTGAACATCCCACATTTCTTGACCATAAATATGTCTATACAATTCTGGAGATTGAATCAATGCCCGATAGGTGCGGGGGTAGGTGGAGGAGGCAATCGTGCACCCACTATACACCCACTATACACCCAACCATACACCCTCTAATTCAACCATGAATGTACTCTATACCATGTACCAGTCGTTGGACATAATATTGATGTATCGGGGCCCACCCGCTATGTACTATATCACTGGTCACGCCATTAAACTTTTTTTAAAGGGTGAAATATAGTACATTCGTAAAGTAGACACTTGAAGTAAGGATTGCTTCTTCTTGTTGGATCCATTGGATTTTATAAAAAAAAATTGTCTACATTGTGAGAAAAGAAACACGTTGCTGTCACTGTAATAGGCTATACGTTAACAGAAGGATTGTTCTACCAGTTGAAGAAGACGTAGAACATGTTCCAGGTCTGAGATACGTCTCCTCCACTCGGATCTCCTTAAGGTCTAGACAAATATTGGCATACAATCCAATGGTTACACCGAGGAGAATGACCACAAGTGAATTATTTTTATGCCCAGATAATTTTGTGTTACATACCGGCCCTCGTAACGCAGTGGTTAACGCGTCGGGCTTAAGACTGGTAGCTACTGGGTTCGAATCCCATTCGTGGCATATGGAATTTTTAATCCCAGTACCGCTGTAAAAGGAACGCAACTACGGCCGGAATGCAAGTCCGGTTATATTAATATAAGAAAATTGATTAAATAAGAAAATACATCTTTACGAAAGGAAGCAAATAGTGTGATCCACAAATCAAGATATTAACTACAAGTCCTAGAGTTAATGTCAGAAAAAGCGCAATAAAACTATTTGTTTTATGCAAGTCTGTTCTGGACCAGGATTCCTAGGTTACCGCTAGGCATGTAGGTCCTATAGCATTGTGCATTGTGTCGGACCTATATTCCTACGGACTTCTATTCCTATTACACCGGCTCCAATAGTTGGCTACCCAAAGGATAGGTGTACTTCCACTTACACCGACCAGTGTCCACAACTAGTTTAAATAAGGCCGTGGTATGTATTGTCCTGCCTTTGCCTGAAAACGTGCATATAGCCTAAACGATCCTTTGCAAAATACTAATACTACCTTCTGTCCTGGACAAGCAGTCGAGGCAGCTGGACTGTGTAACCATGACGTTGATTGGATATAAGCACGTAAATAAGTTATACCTAACTAACGAGGACAATCGATCAAGTTGCCCATCGCACTTTTAGTGACCACTACGTTTGTGAGCTACAGATATTCATATCTAGACAAAAGTATTATTTTTGTTGTACTATTCGGGATTACCTGAGGACATCCGACTGATAAAAAAATGTTGAATTTAATAAAAACCAGATATGAATAAGTGTGAGAAAACAGTAACCTTCCTTGTGTTGAAATCCCACTTAAAATATAATATAAATAGCGATTATAGAGTCTGTCCGCCACTATTCTAACCCTAAACCAACCTAACCATAAACCTATTACCTAACCTTTCCTAACGATAGACCCAAAGCTATAACCCTAATATCAAATAATAGGTGGCGGACACTTTGTGTTTACGGACTATTTTGGCACGCTCTACCCACGCGAACGTGTCCACTGAAATGACAGACAGGTGCACACGTATACCCAAACAGTCTTGTCACACCTACCCAGGCAAACAAAGATGGCAGTGTGCCAAGTTTTAGTCTGTCTTTTTTAATGTGTCGTGACAGGTGTTTTTCAGATTCTTTCAGTGATCATACAAAAGAAGATGCGTTTCGTGAAGCAGACGCATGTTTATATATGTCTGTAGTTAAATAATGAGGTCACGCCATCATTGTTAACAGGTATATACTTAAATTCGTTTGCAATTTTAATACAGGTGCATCTGTGGCGTCAATAATAGTACTTTAAGTAATATTAACATATACATCAATACTGTACATATAATACATGTATAAGTTAATATTCACGGCAGTTTTTCAAAATGTTTAATTTCTTCCTTTTTGTTTTGATTTTTACAAATTGTTACCCACTCTTACTCTAGTATCTCTGAAGTTGTCCGGTTGGATTGTCATTTGCTGAGAAGAAAGACTAAGGCAAAATTAAGTATCAAAACCAGAGCAGGGATATTCTGACAATACACTCACGAATTATAGCCAAATAAGTGACAATACCAATACAAGTGTTCAAGGAAGGTGTGTATATTGTGCTCCATCTGTGACACCCACATCCGTGCATTGCTTTTGTTGTCTTTTATGTTTTTGTAGAAACATGATGGGTCGCATCACACTACGTTTGGTTACTATAGTAGAATGGTTTAGGGGAGTGTGCCCATACTATACTTCACTTACATAGCACATAATTGTTATTGTAATCTAAATAAACAACTGATCCATCAAAGGCCGTGGGGTGTGTTATCCTATCTGTGGAAAAGGGCACATAAAAGATCCCTTGCTGTCGCTATAACCGTGCGTTTGACATCCAATAACCGCTGATTAATAATCAATGTGTTCCAGTGGTGTCGTTAAACAAACCATCTTTGATTCCATATGGCCAAGTGTGAGACTAATAGTATCTATAAATCAACCGGTTTCCATAGTGCAGTGGTTAGACCACCTGGCACAATACTGATTTTTACTGCATGGTTTCGAATCCTGGTCGTGGCGTAAGACTGTTAATCGCTGTACCGACTCCAACCCCAATGCATGTTCCGCAAGGCTCATTGGGTAGGTGTATACCCTTTAAACTGGTATATACTGTACTGTAATCAGCGGGTTTCCTCTCTCATACTAACACTAAAATAGGGGATATGTTTTATGCAGCAATGGACGCCAACGTCAAACCCCTCAGGGAAATCTAGAGCAATGCGTGTTAAACGAATTTAAATTACAAATTAAAGGAAATGTCATAAATAATAATTTTGCACACTTTGTAGTAGACCCATAATTATGAAACAGAACACGAGTTCAAATTTATTATAATGAAACTCCCGTCATGGACACATCCATTGAGGGAACTCGGAGGATGTGCCCGAGACAGACGTGTTTGAACATTCAGTGGATGTAAGCACGTGTCAAACGGTTGATTGATCGTGCAATGTGCACAATGATTTATTTTAATGATTCAACAGAAACAAAGAAGTCAATTTAAGTTTAAACGTGAAATGTTATTTACACAATAGGCGTAGGCTACCATGCAATAGTTTAAGCTTTTAACAACCGAAACTAATAAAGAGATTTAATATTATTAAATATTAATATGATATAGTTAGCTCGAGAAATGAGATAATTGTGATCGCTTTATACTATTGCAACACTATTAATTATTGACTATAATTATGACACAATCTACATGAAAAAGGAACTATTTTTCTCTGAGCTCTGTTTTGGCGGGAAGACTGTACATACTGGAGAAATCTCCCATGCCAGACATTCTGTGAGAAAAAACAAACCTACAAATTCCATGTTTCCGCCTGTGTTGTATTTTAAACATTTCACCTCCCATTCATCTGATGAAATTCAGAATCGTTCATCAAATAACGTGAAGTGGAGTTTTCCCGCGCTATGTGCAGCCTATTGATCTGTGTACATAGTCTCAATGACTTGCGCGGTGTTGAGCAATCTCAGCACACAACGATTTTCTCAAGTACAACTTGCACAACAAAATGGCGTAGAATTGCTTTTTGATATAAATAGTTTCAAGTACCGGTACATTAATTATTATTAGCAGCACTTTTGTTTTAAAATAGTTGCCCAGAATAAAACAAAAAACAAAAAAAACATTGACATTATTGTTCAAGTAGTTTATATTATGGTATAGAGAGAGAGGTAAAATACCGGCCGCCTCTTTTGTGGGAATGACTTGTCTGATGATTTGACTAATGGAGAACGAGAAGAAGAAGAAGAAGAAGAAGAAGATACTATTGAATGGGAGCAGTCATTATGTAACGAATGAGCCAGGATATGTTTTTCTCATATCAGTTTGTTTTCAAGCAAACAGATATCCATTAAGTTACATTCTTTTATATTAATTTTTTCTTCTTTTAATTTTCAGTAGTTACGCGTTATGGATAAAAATGTATTCGTCTTACGTTCATATTTGGATGCATTACAATATCTGCAATCATAACATTTCAGTGCAAATAATATTATTATCTTCAATACTGTCTTTGTTTGATATCCTGATATACAAAGTTCTTTGAAAATGTCCATGACAGTTATTGTGATTGGACGTGCGACAGGTGTGCAAGAGACTGGCTCCACAGCACGCCTGTGTGGATTCATAACGCTGGTCAAGCAAGGCCAACTTACAACTGGAGATAATTCAGGTCACGTCTTGCAAACTGGACATGAGCGACCGTGTCAGGCGATCGGGGTGAAAGATTGCTGTGTGTGACACTTGGTCTGCAGGCGTTGTCTCAAGGACTGCCATGCTTTGCAATCAATTACTGGTTACGTCGTTGATCGTCTATCCATGTAGCCCACAGACCACCAATCGAGTTACAGGCCCATATACCATTACTCAATGTCCAACTTAGCTACCTGACATAATGCTATCTTCTGTGTATCGTATTCAAAATCGTCTCCGATCAAAATCGATTATTCAAACAATATGTGTGGTCATAACGGAGGCGGATGAGTCGGAGGACCGATGCGACCGCAGCTCACAGACCACAGCCCGAGTGGGCCGAACACCTCGAACAACCCAACCGCTGGAGATCCAAGCATGAACTCATTGGAAGTCCAGCATGGAAGACCACATCAGCGTAGGCCTCCAAAATACACTAAACAAGAATATACAGTTATGCAATGCATGATAACACTGAAAAAGTACAATAATAGGCCTACTGATAGCATAATATAATCAGTTGAATTATTCCAGACAATGTTTTTGAGTTCACAAATCCTAGTTATAGACACGTAGAATCACCTAATTTCTAACTATTAAAAATTAATCTGGCTCAAGAAAATCCGTTGTTTTCATGTTGATCAATGTGATGCCTGGAATGCTTCCAACTGAGGCATACTATTTTAACATCTGCGTCCACGTTTTGGACTTGGGGTGGGGGGAGAGAGACATTTTTCGTTTCTGAAAATAATGAAAAGTAACCACTGCAGTTGGATTCTTCTGTATGCCATGCATTTGTCATTGACCAATTAATAGTAATATATTGTAAATTAAAATTATCCAGTGTTAAGTACATGTATATATGTTGTAATATATAAAATAGTTGTTCGCTATTATATTGAATTTGTGACGTGGTTGGTTGTGTGGAGTTTGTCATCGATTTATTTCTAGACTAATTTTAATGAAATCTCAGGTGTCGCATGTGTCTTGTTTTAATCTTGGTGGATCTTTGCGTTTGGTATAAATCAAAAATCAATTGTTCAACTAATTCACAAACAAATGTAAAACTAGCGACACTAGCCTGTCAACTATGACCATCTCCCTTTGATGTGGCTGACGGTGGCTTTCTTTCTCGTCCCTTTCGAGTTTGCGGCAAATTTGTGATTGTTATAACCATGCAAAAAGGTTGTAGATTTGTCATTCCACCGTTCTCAGATACGAACATCACTAATGCGTGTGTGTGTGTGTGTGTGTGTGTGGAGGGGGTGTGGGGGGGGGTTGTGGTAGGAGGAGCGGGGAGGTTGTATTGAGACCATTCACCTGGCACAATGGAATAATAAGTATTTGTATGGTCTAATTAGTGGATTAGTTCCTCTGTTTCCATACAGTCAACGGGCACTCCATACCTTCTTCCGCTTCCTCATTGACAAGAACGGAACCTGTATACACATTTATGATTAGCTAATAATTATTAATTATGCTTGGATATCTTTAAGGTGGTAACGTTTAAAAGTTATTTTAGTGAAGTGGATTACTCTACGCACACTTAGTGGCTGCGATTGTGCACAGGTCTTCTTCGATTTGATTACACCAAAGATAATTCATTACTCATCTTACTATTCTTTTGTGACATATTTCTGCACACATGAAAACAGTATATTATGGTTAATAACGTTATATTGGTCATTCGGAAATGATGGGGTGGGCTTGAGTGGGTGTTGAAGCACTGTGGCTCCTGATTGGATTTTAGTATGTTCATTGCTGAGATGTCATAAAAAGCTTTTGGTAGTAAACACTTGTGACAGGTATTTTCTTTAACTATTCTAGTCCATTCATTTAGGGTTATGGTGGAGCATCATGCGGCTTGCACGAGGGAGTGAAGTTACCAAGTTGTTTAGGAGGGTCCAGGGGCATCCCCCACCGGGAAAATTTTAACCATTGGCTACGGGCCTGCAATTGTTCAGGAATTTGAAATGTATTGGGAAAGCTGGATGTAGCTCAGCGCAGAGTGTCCCGAAGTTTGATCGATTGAAGGATCGATCCTCCTCAGTGGGCCCACTGGGTTATTACGCATTTGCTAGCACACATCACAGCCTTTGTTGGACCAGTTGTGGACTACTGGTTGGAACGGAGAATAACCCAACGGGTCCAGTGAGAAGGATCAATCTATCTATCTATCAAACCTCAGGCAGACGCTCTTGCAATAAGCTACGCTCCATTCCCGAAAGACATGAAGTCATTATGCAGTTGCAACGTTATGACACGTCGTGTTTAAACTATCAGGTTTTTTGGTGCCTGATCAAACAATCTGGAGATATCATAAAAGATATCACAAATTATAATGCCTGTGATATATCCTGCAAAAGCCTCTAATGGATAATAAATTACATTATGCCTTGAATGCTTTTGATATTTGTCGGTCACAAGCGTTATTCACATTCTGAGTGAGAACCCCCGTCAGACAGGTAACATTTGTGAGGAGTGTATCATTCTGCACATTATCAGCTGGTTTGTGCAAGTGACCAGCTCATACTGAAATATACACTAAGAAAACATATTTGCCACAACTCATCCCAACAGTCAAGCCTGCTTCTGAGACTCCCTGACACATGCCCTTTGTATTTCCTTCTTCCCTGTCTGCTTTCAGTTCCAGCCATGAACTCTATGATAAGGACAGCATGTTAAAACTAATAAACTCTGCCAAAGTGTTATGTATGTAGAGAAAGAAAAAAAAAATTCAATTCTTAATCACTTCCAGTCTAGGTTTTTTTGTTTGATTTGTCAATACTGAGTTTATTTGAAGATTTTCACCTTTTCACAAACACATTTAACATTCCAGCACTATAATTTCTAACAATTGTTCTTTTTGATGTCCAGGCATACACTAACCCACTAGTCTTTATGATAGATAAAGTTTGTTTGTTTAATGACACCACTGGAACACATTGATTTCTTAATCAGCTGTTATTGCATGTCAAATGCGTAGTACATATCGACAATAATGGTCACAGAGGACACCCCCCTCCCACCACAGAGGCTGCTCTTATTGAATAACAGCAAGGGATCTTTTATTTGCACTTTCCCACAGACAGGACAGACAACTGCCTTTGATTGACCAGTCATGGATCACTGGTTGGAATGGGAAATAACCCAATGAGTCCATTGAAGAGGATCGATCTGTCAACCTATGGAAACTCAGGTGGACGTTCTTGTGCTTTATGATAGATGCCTGCAAATGAATACAATTAACCTAAAAGCTCATATGCCAAATATATGGGTCAATATTGTCTGTATGGAGCCGGCCATCCCCACCGATATTGTCCAGAAAGGGTTTTTATGGTAAAGAAAATGAATTTTTTTGTTGCTATAAACTGATCTTATTTGGATTCTAATATTAACCTGAACTCAAATATTTCTTTATATCACCATTTTAGAAATGTGTTATCATAATATTATTTCACTATGTATTAGATCTTATCCATTGTATATTTTTAACGGTTTGGAAAAAATTTCTCACATATTAAGTTAACCTACCGTATCATATATCCTTAAAGTACCTTATCAATAAACAATACGTTGTCCTAGAATTCCATATGTACATGTATAAATGTCATAAGTGAAATGATCATCTCTTCATCTAATGCAACATGTGCTGTTCTCTGTAAGGACTCTCAACTTCTAATGCAACCAGCATGTCCTGCTTCTATTCAGGTGTGTGGGACAACAGCAGACTGATCAGCCAGACAGTATTCACAAAGGTCAACATTCCATACATTGAAACCCAATTTGAACAGCTTGGGCATGTTTTTAGTATTAATGTTACATTTTTCATGTAAAGTCATTGCCTCGAAGAGTATATTAACACCTCTTCAACACTGCAAACATGCTTTTCAGGGGCAGATCCAGAAATTAGGAGGGAGACTTCATAAATAAATAAAAAAACACTATGTATTTAGCAACTTCAACAGTAGAAAGTAAAGTTTGTTTTATTTAACGACGCCATTGGAAACACATCGATTATAAATCAGCGGTTATTGGACGTCAGATGCATGGTTATATTGACACATGGTCTCAGAGGAAAC
>JAUTCZ010054319.1:0-10593 GCA_032273805.1 Melanodrymia brightae | reverse complement strand
TAGCACACAACACGGAATTTGATAAACCAGACGTGTTTCACTGGCTGGAACGGAAAATATCCCATAAACATGTTTTGCGCTGTGGAAGATCGATCTTTCGACCCATCCCGCCGCAGGCAGACATTCTATCTCCGAGCTACGTCCCGCTCCCCAAAGTGTTAGCTCATGGCAAAACGTAAGGAGGATATAACACCTGCTCGTAATGTGATTGGTCAGTGAACCAGTACCAGACGGGGACGGAAATTTGTTTACCAATAAGTTACCTTTTCACTGGCATTGTTTGCAAAAAGAGTACTTTCTAGAACACATCTGGGGCTTGGACTTAATGTAGTTTTTAAAATAAAAATCCATATCAGTAACTGAACAATTATTATAATTTATTCAGTTATGTTATAATAAAATATGAACAGATGACATGCCTACGTAGGTTTGTATATTATGTGCGTGTGTATACATACATAATTATAATAATATAATGTACAAACGTGATCAATCCTGCGTAATAGCGTACCTCATTAGGCTGCTTTATCCACTGAGGAACTACTTTGCATACACCTACATTGCTTTGATGTAAGTCGTGTAGATGCATGTGAAGTATATTACATTATTATTGATTTAAAATGAAAAACGATTTAAAAAAAGAGAGTGGTTTTAAACAAAATGACGTGCAGTTACAGTATTGCTGAGTTAGCAGTGCCACCTGTTCTACCGTGATTCTAAAGTATAATTCATTCTGACTGGTTCATTAGTGTAATTGATCTGTATCAAGACAACGATGATATAAATATCGCTAATGTTACCGTATATATAAAGTACACATAATACTACTAATAATAATAATACATTGTGTAATAGTAATAATAGTAATAGTAATAGTAACAATAATAATAATAATAATAATAATAATGAATAAGTATTTTACAAGCCAACTGTTTCCTCCACAAAGCATTCTAATCCACGATCTGGTTGGTAAAATACATGTAGTCTATAGTTATTCCCACAACCCCGTATTTTAATTCTTGATTAACTTTAAATATTATGGGGGAAACCTATTGGCCCATCACACTACTTCCAATTAGCCATCACACTACTTCCCATTAGCCCATCACACTACTTCCCATTAGCCCCTCACACTACTTCCCATTAGCCAATTACACTACTTCCCATTAGCCCATCACACTACTTCCCATTAGCCCATCACACTACTTCCCATTAGCCCATCACACTACTTCCCATTAGCCCACCAGACTACTTCCCATTAACCCACCAGACTACTGGACTATCGTGTATTACTAGCCCGGCTTTGGGCGGCATTTGTCAAACAGTTACTCTGGCTCAATGCTATGCTAAATCGCTTTCTTTTGAATATCATTTAGTGGTATCAAATCTATATCATACCAAGCAAATGAAAAAGGTCTACCCTCATCTCATAATGTTTATTCCATAAACTGTCTGTCACTTTTAGATGGAATCAAAACAAGTCCCAAGGATAGTTCTGTGTTCACGAAAGATGAGCTTGTACTGCTCTAGTAAATGTACTACCTCTTCAATGAAACAGTATTATTGTATAAAAGTAAATAATCGCCCACCCAGGTGAGTTTCAAAGCCACAGTGGACCTCTTATAAATGACGGCAGAGTGAACGGTCGATATGTAGTTTAATGTTTAATCCTATTGTTTCTTAATAACTCTTGGAACAGCATTTCCAAAAGATCTTGGTCTTCTGACAAAGTGTGGCCTTCATCAACGGCGCAGACTTCAAAGCAGATCTTGGTCACAGCCTGCAAGTTAAAAACCGTTTGTTTAGCGATACTACTGGAACACATATACTACTATTACAACACAAGACCCAGTACATTGTAGTTCAAACGGTTCAGTACACAACTAAAATTCTAAAGAAAATTTGTAAATTAATAAAAGAAATTACAACTACAGTCAACTACACGTATTAAGACAGCCTTAATAATTATCTGTTCTATAATGTGTAAACCTTTTATATATATTACTGAAAAAGTTGCCTTTTTAGCTAGTATACACTGTACATGCGACCATTTTCTGTATTGTGTACATTGTACGTTTAACAGTAGTCATCTGCTGGATTAGTAAGATATGATCATTTACCGTAGACTAACTGTCGGCTTAGGTATAATACTATTCTTTTCTGATCTTTGGAATAATTGTGACTTTATACGAAAAGTAGTCACTATCCACGTAATAGCGATGAACGAAATCCCGAGCAAGAAAGCAAGTAAAAAATGTGATCAGCAGACATATGTGTTACAATGCAATTTTGCCATAGATAAGGGATGGCTTGACCAAGGTAGCAACAGTCAATTATCTCCCTTGTGGGAGGCGTGGTTAAGACTCTTCTCTGTAATACAAAATGAATGATCAAAGTTGACATTTGAGCCTGTGAGACTTGAATTACCTTGTGACAAGCAACAAATACATTTGATCCTGTAAGTTGTTCATGTTTTCCAACAGTTTCGTGTAGAATCTCCAACGCTTCTGCAACTGCTCCTAGAGTGGCGGCAGCATCTGTGATTGGAACTGTTCGCAGATACGAAGACAGTTGCTGCATATTCTTGTCCGGGCACCCGACAGACACCATCCTGTTTCGCTTTACTGTCGAAAGAGGAGAGTCTGAAACTGCAATGATTACACAGATGAAGATAACGTTTGTTTAACAAAACCTCTGGAACACGTTGATTATTAATCAGTTGTTATTGGGTGTCGTAGAGGAAACCCGCTGCTGCCATAATATAGTTAGAAGCATTCGATATGGTCTACAAATGGCATAGTTAGAAGTATTCGACATAGTTTAGATGTTTTTGAAATTGACCATGATTCACTCTTATGAATGTTGCAGTATAATTAAAATTATAATATGTTTGTTAGATCTAGTTATTGAAATATCAATTATGCTGACTTATTTCAACATGTGCTGTATTAACTAGTAAATATTGTACTAGAAAATAATGTCACTTACGATCAACGTCAGTTGTAAATGATTTTGGTTTTGTTTCCATAGCATTGGCATATGTCTTGGATTTCTCTTGCTGAACGTAAAAGATTTATTTATTAATACAGCAATCCTGGAATTTGTATTGCATTGAAAAGAATGAGGTATGAGTATTTGAATGTATGATGATAACACTAATAATAATCCCTTGATTGTTTCAGTATTAAATCCAGTTTTGAATGTGGTATGGTAATTTAATGCATACAATAAGACATTGAGCATGTATTTAATTTGTACAGACAAAACGATATTATATATAGGGATGTATTGAATGCTTGCATCTTTTTGAAAATATAATTGATGATCATGTATGCAAACACTGTTCTCTGCATATTTAATGTGATGGTATTTCTGTTTGCATGTATGATGTAAATGCTTTTGTTGCATGCATCAGGAATTGAGAGCTTAAAGTCATTATTGAATATAATATAATTATGATGATGCACACACGAATTGATCTACCTCTTACAAGTCTTTGTATGTATTCCGAGGATGTATACAAGAACGAATAATCATTATAAAGCGCTTACCCGTCTTTGTAGTAATGATGATATTGTATACAGGAATGGGTTGAGAGCTGAGTTTACTGGCAAAATGAACACGGCAATGAAAGCGTATATATCTCCCGTAATAGGAACTCCGCCAAGTGCAAGCAATCCTGTAAATAGTAAATCGTTTCAGAAAGAAGTTAATTCGATGATATATTGACATAACAATAACGACATGCTCTTACAACTCACAGTAAACATAGTAATTGTACCAGAACCAACATAATATCACATCCTAGGATGAATCTGAGGATATTATTATGGGTTGATAAACTTGTTGGTAGACTAGTAGAGTCAAACTATTCAAGCCTGGTGTGTCTAAGAGTTCAAAGTAAGGTTATAGTTTCATTTGACTCAGGATAGAACGTGTTGAGTTGTTGAATGCTATAATAGCCATGATGTACAGCGTCTGTTACTCACATTTTAACTTTTTGTTAGCATAATGATGAATAATACATGTTGTCTAAGGTATGTCATAAGTTGCGACATACATGTATACGTCAAAAACATTATGGGAGTAGAAGGAATAGTGACCTGTACTATAACATTTAGAACCCGAAAATAGAATCACACTCAAATAATGCGGTATACGTGTACTATATGATATAAGATACATGGTGTTTATTTAACGACGCCACTGGAACAAACTTGCATTTAATCACCGGTTATTGGAAGCCATATGCACGATTGTATAGACCCTTGATCACATAGGAAACCCACTGCCGCTACAAAGGCTATTCTCACTGAATAAAAACAACGGATATTTTGTGTGCACATTCCCACATACCGGATAGCACAAACCAAGGCCTTTGGTGGACTAGTCGTGGATCATGAGACATAACCCAATGGGTCCACTGATGATCATTTGACTCATCGAAACTCAGGCAGGTCTACGCTTATAAATGTGCGGCACTACGTCCCACAGGTATAGTAGATCCGATACCCCAATAAGCATGGTATTTTTGAAGAAACGAATATAAGAAAACAAACACAATAATGAACAAAATTTTATGATAATTCTGTTTTTAGTTTGATTTCAAAACAGTATTGCACTACATGTACACACAACATACTGAGACTTTTGTAAATTATGTTTTGATATTAGATTTAATTTTAGGAAAAACAAATTATGTGAACAATTTTTCTTAAAATACTTCTTGCCTTAAAATTTTATTATTATAGTAACTGTTACCAGTAAAATAGTACTTACCCATAATTCCGACTGGAAACCAACAGAGAAAATCAGAAAGTACCACAAGTGACAATTTTTTGGCAACTGCTCTATCTTGTGCCATGCGCTTCTTGCTTCTAACTAAAGACGTCGTTTTCATGGCTCGATAAATAGCAACCTGTGCCACAGCAATAAATGAAAAAGCAAGGAAATTAAAGCCAATGAAGACACCAACAGAGAATTGCCATCCTGGTTTCCTTTCAGTCGACAGAGGTAGAGCCAAGCAAACGCTGTTTGTGCCATACAAGTTCCAGTGGATTGTTGCAGGAAGCAGCGGAACACCAGCCATGGTTACAGCAAGTAACCATGCAATGATGCAGGCAACAATGTAAGACCTGTTGTTGAACCTCACGTTTCCAAACGGAAACTTTATCGCCAGAAATCTGTCCAGAGTCACTAAGCAGATGAACATCGTGGACGCCTCAGATGACATAGTGGCAAGAAATCCAGCCATTTTGCACCATGGATTTTGTTTCCATTCGTCCGCGAACCATAGGTATTTTCCTCGGTAGAGCATGTCTGTGGTTCCAATGGTAATCATGTACACACCCATGAAAAAGTCCGAAAGTCCTAAGTTTAGTATGAAGTATCCACACCCTTTTGACAAGGGTGATTTGTCAAAAAATAATCTATAAACAACTATTACAGAGTTGCCAACCAACGCAGACACACCCAGAATCCAAATAAATGCTCGCAGGGCATCATTTTGCATCAGTTCCTTGCATGACGAAAATTCGTCTAGAGGAGCAAAACATTGATCATCAGTTATGCTCGGTGGTCTGATCTGTGCACAGCAGAGTGCGAAGGTGCCTGTTCGAAGACATTGAAGACGATCAAGGCCTACAAATATGTCTTCAAATTTGGGAATAATAGTTGAATCTAGATACAAGATCTTCAGATTTATTTGGCTTTCAAATGCACCACCTGCAATGAACGTTAGTTTAGAATAGGACATGTTTAGCATGTTGAGATTCACAAGTTCTATGAACATGTTACGTGACAACATCTGAATGCCACTGAATGCCATATTAAGTTCAGTCAACTTAGGAAGATTATAAAATGTCCCATCTTCAATTGAAGACAACAGTCGATTTTCTGAGAGATCAAGTCGTCTGAGGTTGTCAAGTCCACTGAATGAATTCACTTGCAGTTCTCTAATATTGTTTTCACTAAGATCTAGAGAAACCAAATTTTTCAGTTCTCGAACGTTCCACTTAAAAGCGGTGAGTTCACACTTAGACATGTTTAGTTCAACAAGCAGGTAAAGTCCAGAGAATATATTTTCACTGATATTTTTTACGTCAGATGATGAAAATTCTAGTTTACGGGTAAAGTAACTGAGTGTTTCATTGGCCATGTATGGACCTTGACATTTAACCACGGAACCAAAGCATCTGCAGCCAGGAGGACAGATAATATTACACAAGATCTCGTCATCACCCTCGCGGCAGTCGAAATTTCCATTACATACATCTCTAGGATGGATGCACTTCCAGCTCTTCCGACATCTGTAGTAACCAGGACATTTGTAATAAGCTGAAATTTAAAAATTATAATTATATTTTTATTCCAACGTGCCACTTTGATAGCTGATGTTTAAAGACGCTGGATAGAACATCACTTATCCGAAATGATTTTTCTATAATGTGGCATGGAAGTTATATGACTATGTACTTGTATTATAATAAATATATTTATGTTACGGACCTATATGTTGCGTTATACAACGGCATCTGTTGACGGTAAGATGTACCGTTGTGGCATTTGATACGAAAGACATTATTGTAGGTGTAAGTTAACAGGTACCCACTCAACAATTTGGATGAACAGAAATGCATTGGACATACCGATATCGACACACTAAGAAAGAATATGTAACATTTCGATTTAATTAATGATAAATGCTCTATTACCTGAAAACGTGTTAGAACCACCCAAACTCGGGACTGTACCTGTTTAACGTGTTTCTTTTGTAGATATTTAGTTTAGTCCGTATACATACATGTATGTTTGAATTTAGAGCATGATCTTATGCAACTAAAGCAATCTCACACTACCACCATTACAACATAAAGAAATGTCCATTTAAAAAATATTCTGTTATGTAGTGTCTATCATGCATATGTTCAAGTGTATTTTAATCACCTGAATTATAATATACAAACACATTTAAATAAATAATAACACGTGGAATGCTATTTAAGCACAATTCGTTCTTACAACATAATTGCTCGTCTTCTCCGTTGATGCAGTCAGTGATGCCGTTGCAAACGAAAGACACTGGTATACAGTAGCTCTGTGGACACTTGAAGTAACCCTCATCACATTTACTTTCAGCTAACAAAAGAAGAATTTACCAATTAATTAACAAGCAATCCACCAAGTACTATTATATTTATAGTAACGTCATATCTGGAAATAGCTTCTGAATGTCTACTATAGAACTTTTTGAAAGTTTTCACCAGTCCATGGGTGGGAAAAAAATCGTAGATTTACCCAGCAATTTATTTACTACGGCAGGATACATACCACACTCTTGTAATCCTGTGAAATCTCTTTTCATCGCATTGTACATACCGCTTGGTCTCCAATGACAACCAGTGTTTTCTGATGAACAGAAAAACATGTATATATAGATCAAGAGATAACTAATAACTAATACAAACGTATGTAGCAGTTTGTTTATTTGCTTAAACATTGAGATAATTGTTTTAATTAATTATTTAAATGTACATTACAATAACCAATACTTAGTGTTTCGTATTTAATTTTGTGTCATTATTTTATTTACCATCTGAGTTTACGCTGTGTTGATTTTTTTTCGCTTAACATCATTTTTATTAACCCAAAGACATCATACCATTTGGCCAATGCGATTGAATTAAAGCTCAGTGGCTCCGGAGCATGATAAACGTAGGGATGGGTGGCTCGGAGCTACTGAAAAATTAATTGGGTCCCCAAGTGTAAAATTCTAAAACTATGATGCTAAATAACCATACGTTGGTAAAAAAAACATGCAAAGTAGTGTATGGTGGTGGTGGGGAGGGGTGGGAGAGGGTTGGGAATGACACCTCCCACCTCCTGTTCTCCAGGCCCTGAAGCAAAACAACAATAAATTGTTGCAATTAATATCATGGTGTTAACCTCTAGTCTCAAACCTAGAGGATGAACTCTAAGTACCTGTTATTTGTAGGACATTTTGAAGTAAATACATTCCAGACCGTCGTACTTACTGCCACCGAGAGTCTCAATCGTTCCACACAGTATTTCGACATTTTCATCTTCCTGCTGGCTTCCCGGACAATCCACGACTCCATCACATTTCCAACTGTACGGTATGCAAGTTCCATCATTGCATCGAAATCCTTTACAGATGTCTAAAGAAAGAACAGATATGTTCATTATGTGATGTGTTGTGTTAATAGTTCAAGGAGAATAAAGAAACTGAAAGCAGCAGAAGAAGAAGATACAGTAAACTTTGATTCATAATGCCGTTATGTGATAATAGTACAACGGACGTATATTGCAGACCGTGTGGTTAACTCGTTTGGTATAATAATATTATGCCCAACGGTTCAGATACTATTCCATCCCGTGGTTCAGATTTGAAACAAAACTATCTTCACTGTCTTAAAACAAATATTTAGAATCATGTCATAATACATATCACGGGCGAATCGAGGAAATATTTTGGAAGGGGGATCAATGGGAAAATGGAACATGGATCATCTCGTGAAAAGGGCACCCCAATAAAAGTTTGGCATTCGTAGCTCAAAACATTAGCCCTATATTATGTTAACTGAATAATTATTTTCATGGGACCCTTCTCTTGGATCCGCCCTTGCGTGTAGCGAAATCTGGATTAATGTTGAAGCATCTACTGATTTGGGATACTTACTACAGTCCAGTTCATCAGATCCGTCCCGGCAGTCAGGTGTAAGATCACACACCTTGTTGCTGTTAATACACTGGCTACTAGAGCAACGCCATTCATTGCTTTCACACGGCTTGGCAACTGAAAGTAACGAACATTACCTACAATTAAGACACAGTGTACATGTACCCCTATATAAACTCAATCATAAATTATACACGAAATGAGTCTTGTAAACTTCCAAAAAGACAATATCACCATTGTAAGCAATAAGACAAAATAGTCAAACAATAAATATTATTTATTAAAACTGTTTGATCCTTCGGAAAGCAAATGATGGTAGCAAATAATCGGGCTTACGAATGGTAGTTAGTGCCGTAATGGTATTATTTGACATCTAATAGCCGCAGATTATTAATTAATGTGCTCCAGTTAAACAAACCAACTGTGTTTAAGATATTAATGATTTATGAACTAGCACACACATAGAAGAGAATATATTGAGGACAAGGCTTGGACAAGAAGGTATTTAGGAATATGCTAAGATTGTGCACTGACCACACAACGTTTCATCACTCTTGTCCATGCAGTCATTGATGAGGTCACAGTAGAAATCATACGAAACGCACTGACGACTGGCGCCACACTTGAACTGGGTGTATGCACATGTAGCACCTGTAAGAATCACATTGACATACACACACACTATTTAACAATACACCTAAACTTAAGTTAAACGTCACTCAGGTTTGATAGTGGAATAAGACGACAACAGTGGGGACGGTATCAACTCCGGTGTAACAGAAAACGCAAGTCCGGCAGGAATGCATGTCCGGTAATGTCATAACAAAGCGGGTTAAATACTAAAATAAATCTTTGCGGAATGAAACAGAGTCTGATCCATAAAACAAGATATTACTTACAAGTCCTAGAGTTAATGCCAGAAAAAGTGCAATGAAACTATGTTATATACAAGTCAAGTTTGAACTTGGAATCCTAGGTGTGTACATGTAGGTCCTATATCATTATACAGTGTGTCGGACCTATATTCCTACAGACTTGTATTCCTTTTACACCGGATCCATGGTTCATACGCACTATTTTATCACGTGACACGCTTTGTTATTGTTGACATTCTGCTACTAAATGACCGTACTTTATTGTAATTTGTATGTGCATATAGCTGAAAGAATATTCTTTACGTTTCCAAGAAAAATAGTATATAAAGTATAAAATACGCGCGAAGCCGCCATTTTGTAACTATGAGGCTGGCCCTTTAATACGCCTGGCTGTGTTAATGCACATACATCATTCTAACTATGCACAGCGAACCTTCACATATCGCACAGTCACATACTATTTGTTTTCAGTCGATGCTGACATAGAAATTAAAGTATATCAAACAAATACGCTCAAAGCAATTACATAGCTGATATGTTCTGTTTCCATCAACTGTGCAAATATAATATTAATCATACGAATTCACACAGACTGGAACCTGCACCATTTTCACACCGGTTTGGTTAGAGTTTTCAATACGATGGACAATAAGACACGTATAATAGACCTTCATGCTGATCACAAAATTAGGTCACCGCATTGTTTCAAGATAAGGTTATCCTCCTAATTAAACCACGAGTAAAACGCAAAACATGTGACGTATCAAAAATACCCATTTAGAACAGTATAACACGCACGTGAAAATGGCGGAAAACACTCGTCCGCTGGACCGCGGATTGACTATAGACATAGTCAATATGATAAAGATAAAGTTTGTATGTTTAACGACGCCACTGGAACACATTGATTATAAATCAGCGGTTATTGGACGTCAGACGCATTATTATATTGACACATGGTCTCAGAGGAAACCCGCTGTCGCCGCTTCATGGGCTACTCTTACCGAAAAACAGCAAGGG
>JAUTCZ010054308.1:0-10596 GCA_032273805.1 Melanodrymia brightae | reverse complement strand
AGCGGCGACAGCGGGTTTCCTCTGAGACCATGTGTCAATATAACCATGCGTCTGACGTCCAATAACCGCTGATTTATGATCGATGTGTCCAGTGGCGTCGTTGAACAAACTTTATCTTTTATCTATTCCAATGAGCTACATTGAGTCTGCGCGTGAGTTCGCTTGAAACATCAGAAAGTTGTCCGTCCTCGTCACTGAATATATCTCCGTTTACCACTTTGTATTATGGCCTCCGAAGCGCAGTGGTTAACGCATCGGGTTTAAGACTGGTAGGTAGCCTACTGGGTTCGAATCCATGTGGCATATGGGATTTTCAATTTTAATCCAAGTAGGCCTACCGACTCCAACCCAGAGTGAGTGCTCCGCAATGGGTATAGGTGTAGGCCTACTTCCACTTACACAGATCAGTGTCAACAACTGGTTTAACAAAGGCCGTGGTATGCACTACCCTGTATGCGTGAAAGTGCATATAAAAGATCCGTTGCTACTTATCAAATAGGAGTAGCGGGTTTCTCTATCGTACTAAGAACGTAAATAAGTTATAACAAACTAATTCAATTTCCCACCCGTTAATATACTTTATAATTCATACAATTAAGGTTAATATGGATGCAATAAGTTGGCCTATGTAAAAGTCTATATCATACCAGACAGAGATTAATTTAGAGGGGATGGGGGTGGTATGAATCAAACAAGTAGGCCTATCATGTATTAGTTACAGCGTGTTGTGTGTTATTTTCAAATTGTATAATAAATTGTTCGCGCCACTATAAAACATTGTGCATTTAACAAATATAGAGTTGCTTCCCTTGTACTACTTTGGTCAGAAAATAACAAATAATTTCAAGGCATTTGCTGAATAAAAGAGATTATTATATTTCAATCGAAATACATGGAAGAGTTTATAGAATTTATTTAATTTTGGAATTCATACAATGGATGTTAGAGGCACACTCCCGAGTTTTAATATGGATGCCACCCTAACTGGCTATTTGTAACATGTTTCTATCTAACACTAACAGAGCATCCGTCTTGGAACTCGGGAATGTGCCCTTAACAACATTTACCACGTTTAATTTCTTAATCACAACTATCCTCACTTCCATGTTGTAGCCTACACATGCAGTAAATACTATGCCAATGCTATTGTAATTGTTAAGAGCTCAACTACGTTGCACTTACGCGGAGTTGAAATAATTCAATGTAATGGAGTGGATTCTTAGTAAAACAAGTTTGCTCTTAATTGTATTTGTACCCTCATACTTATGAGCTTTGCAGGTTAAAGCCACACTGCCTAGTTTTATGACGAATGTCACCGTGCTTGCGAAGCTAATGCTATTTGTGACATATTTCTAGCTCTTTAATTATTAAAATTAACATTTATTTACATCTTAGTGCTTACAATTTCAATATATGGGCCATTCCATGGTAAGGATTTGAGCCACGACGTGATATTTTCACTCTTTGATCTCACTTTACTAAAACTCTGTTTTCATTGCAAGTGATATTTGACGTTTTATAGACACAATACACATAGTACTATAAGTATGTCATGTCTATTTTTGTCTGACCTGTAATGTTTTACCTGAAATTCACAAGTAAAATAAGCCAGGACGTGACCAAAAATGGACATAACTTTTTTTTACTGTGCATTCAATTCCCAAACTGCTCTCCTAGAGGATAACGTGATTGTTGAAATGTATTATTTGGTAGTTGATTCAATCTATTTCAAAATACCACTTGGTCATTCACCAGAAAATTATTGTTTAAAATGTGAAATTTAGTTTTTAAATATTAAGTATGAGCCAGGACGTGACAAGCCAGGACGTGACATTTTGTCCAGTGTGGTAAAACAGTTGAATATTAATATTTATGTACAAAAATTACAAGATATTTTGCTTGATTAACAAACCTAGCATACTTGTTCATAATTTCATACAGAGTATAATATTATAAATGTCCTCGCACCTAATTTAAGAAGTGGATATAATACTAATGAAATGTTATAAAAACAAACAACCAAATCTCACATCCTGTCTTACAAATTTGCATTTTCCTAATAAAACTATCATTAGAAACCATACAACAGGAGTGAATTGATGCTTAAGGGTGTAAACTTTCATTATCAATAGATAATTTATGAGATAATTTTCAATGAGGAAAGCGATTTATTTTCGTATCACTTTGCTCATCAACTTCCTCGCCGTGTGCGCTGGACTTAGCAGCGTGGATAACTACCAGGTGGTCTTCCCCATCTCGTGTACTGTTTAGTAATAACTTGCCGATAAGGAAAGCACAACATAACATTCCTAACGACTTCCAAACACATTGAAATCAGAGAATGTACATCACACCACCGTTGGCTGCAAAGGAATACTAAATACTGCAATTAAAGTTATTAAGAACGTAATTTTCCGAGTTCTGATTAAATATTACATTGCTAAACACATAAAATACATGTTTCATGTTACTTTGTTGCCAATCTTGACCGTTTGAGCTAGACAGTCGCAAATTAATCATTGACACAAATCCAAGTTTGTAAACAACCATAACACGTGACCCGATGATCTAATGAACAGTGATCGATTGGAAGTTGTTCGGCTTTCGAAATACCACGCTCACATTAATAAAACTTAGACATTCCAATATAAGAAACGTTAACACTGTTCTGTTTACGTTTAGACTACACAGTTCGGAGTTGTTTCCCTTGCTCCGTTTGGAACGCCTATTCTATATGCTACAAAAAAAAACATAATTAACTAATAAATCAGACAAACACTTGTAAAGTTTGATCATTTTAATTCTTTACATTAGTGAAGTAAAAGCACACATACATCTTTCACACACAATTATTGAGAACCATTTTACACTCACCCAAACACAATATATCCAGTTGCAGCTTGTTATAATAATAATTATTACAACATTGTGCACGCACAATCGATGCACTGCGAGTTGACTAAACCACAATACAGTACAATACGTCCAAGCTGGAACTCGTCGAAAGCGTGCTAATTACACAGAAAACAATTATGCACACAGTAGCACCAGATTCTTTGAAAGCAGGTAACAGTCGCTGTATTCCGGTAACACTCGCTATATTCCGGTAACACTCGCTGTATGGCACTCAGCACCGTGTCTGTCATCACTCACAGAGTGCATTGTTTTTAATTGTCTTTTTAACTTTATTTACGCACAGAACATCAGTTTTATCGATTTTCAACATCAATTTATAATTTGTTACTCACAGAATACTACAGGTTTCTGATGTCAGAACCAGTTATAGTTTGTTACTCACAGAATACTATAGGTTTCTGATGTCAGAACCATTTTTATGTTTATTAAATATAACGGTTTAAAAGGCAAATCTTCTATCATGCGAAATTTGTACGATTCCCGCTGTCGTAAAAGCTACTAGATTCTACTTAAACTCATCAGCAATGTGTTCCTTTAGAAAAATAATTAAAATCAAACATTCTGAAGAGTGAGCATATACAAATCAGTGAGTGGTCTGGATCTATCAAATAACGTTCCATTCCTTCAGCATGTTCATATGGTGTAATTATAAAATAAATATTGAGTATCATAGGGTTGATGAACAACAGGAAGATATCACATGACTACACAGCTCTTGGCTGCTTCAGTTCTCAGCTGCAGTTTCGCCTCATTGATTCCACTGAAACGTTTCCGGCGCACGAACGACCTTTGCCGGTGAAAGCTGCTGGGACTTCCGCTGCATTCAGAATTCTTTTTACCAGCAGACGACAAAGCAGCGACTTCCATGACTTCATTGACACTCTTCTGAACGGTTTTTGCTGTGGTTTCTGAATAGACTAGAGCACCTATGTGTTTGGCAGTTTTTAGACCCTGAAAACAGAAAATGATATCATAAGTCAACATCAGAAAGAACACTAAGCGTTGGACATTTTGATCACAGTAAGATTCCAAAATACATTTTTGTCCACATGGCTTTATCGAAAGGTACCTAATTCTATGCGGAGATACGATTTTAACAATAATAGTGGCTGTGTTTAGGTGTCATGACGAAACAAAAAACTTATTACTATGAGTAATAGCAATATTAACTATGGTTCAATGTGTCAGCAGTTCACTGTACATTTTAAGGATATTTATAAGCATAACACAACCATATTAAAAGCAGTTATGATATGAGATTATGATACCGGTATGTGAATGATTTTAAAAGTTTAATGAAGTTGTTTTTTTATTATTAATAAACATATATTGCGACGTTGATGCTTTCTTTAATTGATGAAGTGTAATTGTCCAGCAGTCTTTTTTCGAAAGACTTAACTTTAACTTGAGTTAAAGACTTCTGAACAATAATACTGTCTCGGCAAATAAATTATCAATGACATTTTTCTGTGAGTTTTCTCATGTTTTCAAACAAATTTAACAAACTTCCCAGAATTGTCTAGCTTTTCCAGGTGAGGAATCATCTGAATGTCTGGATCTTACGAAACACAATATTTCCTCACCCTTTCTACCATGCAATTAACACTGAAATGAATCAGAATGCCTACCTGGTCATATGATACCATGGATAATCTTTCTATTTCTCTGGGCGAGGATTTTATTTCACTGCGGATGTCTGTTTTGCAGCCAACCAACATGATAGGTTGTTTTGGACAGTGTTCTCGTACTTCCGGAACCCACTGAAATCAATATTAATACTAACCATAATATTGAACCATGTTGGAAATTACGTAATATAAAATTACTTTCATGGTAAGGGACCATGGCTCTATGATATAAACTTTAATGAATCATTTTATCGCATTCACTTACTACACATTACTAAATTTTGCAGAAAAGAACCACAAATACAAATTGTTTAGCAAATCACAAAATACAGGTTTTAAAAAACATATATTACTTTAAAATTGAGATAACAGTCAAGAAAAATACACCATACACTTTTATCCAATTTAAAACTCGATCTTTGACCAACATAAAATATCACATAAGACACATCATCAGTCAGTTTTTAAATAAAAGTAAAAGTACCTTTCTCAAGAATAACACATCATACACTTTTATACAATTCAGAACTCAACCTTTGATCAGCATAGAATATCACACACACGCATGCACGCACGCACGCACGCACGCACGCACGCACACACACACACACACACAACACACATGTAAGACACATATTATCGTCACTGAGGTTTTAAATAAAAGTAAAATTACCTTTGACACAGCGTTTTCCATGGACTCTGGGTCTGATACCGAGAAACAGACCATTATGAGGTCTGCGTCTGTGTATGAAAGGGGACGGACTCTGTCGTAACCAGCATCACCTGAAATAATCAATATTATAATGAACACGAATTATACCTGTACTATAATATGGGCAATCGTACGACATTTTGTAGTAAACTATTCTTTCAGGCTTGTTTAGCATGTTTAGCTGTACTCTTAGTGTAATCTAACGACAAAACATTGACATGGACAAATGCGTATCTATAATCGCAACTTGAAATAGATTGTAAACGTGCTTCAAACGTTGTTTACATATCCATGTAGAAGATCAATTGTAATAAAAACATTTTTCAATTGCGGCTTTCACTTTGAGATCTATGACATCCAACTGCATTTATTCACTACTTTCACCAACGGTGAACCCCAACAATAAACACCATCCAGCACACTGGACCCAACACACTGGACCTGGGACCCTACAGTGACACTGACATACAGACAGCTGTCCATTTTTTAAAGTTTCTTTAAGAGCTTGGTTTTATTTTAGTGAACTAACAGCCATCTGTCTGAAAAGTATAAATTCAGTTCCGCCGACCTGCCTTGCGTTCAATAGGGCGAGCGTTCTGCTACCGAGACAAAACGTTTTGTCACCGGTGTTTGCATGTAACAATAAATGTATGTGATAGGACAGTACACGATCGGTACCATTCAAATTGTTTGTCTCGGTAGCCCTATTAAACGCAAGGCTGTATAATATTGTTGAGGAGAAACCAAATGTCTAAAGTTTATATTCGTAGCCTTTTCACCCGATCTGTTTTATTTGTGTGAGCATTTCAAGCTAATGAGGAACCGACTGCCTAAAAGATAAAGTCATACAGTTCATCCGATCTGTTTTAGTTTGGTGGACACGTCAAGATAATGGGCAATCAGCTGTCAGAAATAACGAGCGTTTTAGAACCACTTAGGTCCAGGCAGAATCTGCTACTTGTGAAACGACACAGACGTGTATATATATAGAGTAACTAATGACATGCATATATACAGAGTAATTATTGCATATACAACAACCATCATCATCATCATCATCATCATCATAAAACGACAATCCTATTTTAAAACTAGTCTCGAACCAGACACGCGAGATTGTTGCTATAGGCGAGTAAAAGCGTCTGGGTACGAGACTATTTTGAAACCAGTCTCTGTAATAAAAGGGTTCCGGTATAGCAAAACAGGTCATAACACCATGACTAACAGAATGCTAAACTCAATATAACCTACAATATAATTAAGTAGTGGAGTACATGCACTTGATAATAAAGACGCATTTAGTATGGCTTATAGGCGTAAACTTTTATAACCGGCAATGTGTCGAAACAGGTGTTTCCGGTATGGTTTCCTGACAGTCCTTTGCAGTCATAACTACACCGTATTAGTATCACTGCCTTTAGTAGCTGTATTAACTATAAATATGAAGACTATAACAGTGATGGACTTGGTACTTGGTACATAAAGCGTCTGGACTGTCCTTTGCAGTCATAACTATACACCGTATTAGTATCACTGCCTTTAGTAGCTTTATTAACTATAAATATCAAGACTATAACAGTGATGGACTTGGTACTTGGTATATAACGCGAAAGCGTCGTCAATTTGCCCCGTCTACAACACATTTAGAGAATAACGTTTTGTTTCTCTAAATTACAAAAAATACCTATGTTACCGTCTTCCACCTCCAATATCAACACTTAATCTAAATATCGATACATGTAGGTCTATATTTAGTATCAACTCTCATTATTAGTGTCAACATGGAAATAAAATATGATGAATATCACATGATGTAAATTTATCAAACCAAATTTCAAATCGATTATAAAACGAGTGATTATCTGACGTCACAGGTTCTTAACGGGTGGACAGACAAGACAAAAACGATGTAATAATAATTATAAAGCATAATCACGTACATCGATCACTGAGTGTACTTTATATAGTATAATTATAGCGATTGAGTTCCTTCTAAACCAAGAAATCAGAAAATAACTATGCACACTGTTAGTATTTTACAAATAGAAAAATCCTAATTGTAAAACGTGCTGAAAAGACCCGGTGGCCGTACATTTAGCGACGCACCATGCCTGGGCCAAGTATTTAATCTAGTTCTCACGCACATGACATGCTCGTTTCAGTAACCTATCAATGTCTGTCGGGATTCACTGTGTCGAATCAACTACTAGTATTCCTGGACTTTCAGTCAGATAAGAAGATCTGTGATGGAACCAGTAGTTTGAAATGGCATCACCAGATACGTTGTGCCAATCTTCTTGGTCATCTATAAAAGACTGGCAAACTGCAGGCTTATCTAGACAAGTGTGTTCTCAAAGCAAATGGTTTATAGTTGAAAGCTGACAGGAAGTGTTGATAACGATGTCTGTCCATCTGAAATAATGGCCACAAACGATATGGTTTTATTCCTATCTTTCGTTAAATCTATTAAATTGCGGCCAGAAATAGCAAGCTCCAGGTTAATGCTAACCAACTTTTGAGAAAGTAATTTCTAATCAGTGGCAGGCTTAGTCATGGGTTTTAATTATTGTTCGCCAAAAAATTCGCCAACCTTCGAATTCCTGCGCCGATTTCAAAATACATACGCCAATAATATTTTGCACATGGTAATCAAACTAATTGTGCTTAATTACAGGTGTCTGGACAATAGAAATCTGCGTTAGGTCTTGCTATTGCTATTAAATACTAAATTAGCATGATGTGCAGGGTTCTCGCTGATCGATGACTAAAATATTCAATAGGAAATTGTCCACTATAGGAATTTTGAAAAGTCCACGTTTGAAGATAATCCACATACACATTAAACGCTCTACAATTTCACTTAATAAATTGTTTTATTTCACTTACAGTCGTAATTTGCAAATGCACTGTTCTTTTTAGCACCATGACACAAAGTACAGTTAGATTAACAATGAAGTTTCCAAAATAGCCAAAATATTGATTTAAAAAGCTTGTGATTAAATTTAGACATTCGGTTGTTACTCTGCGTGTGTAGAAACAGAAAGCTGGTTGTGCATGCATGTTACAAGAAAACATCTTGGAAACCTATCACGAGTTACTCAAGAGAGGATCCAGTAAGGAACATAATGACCCAGCTATTCACCCCTTAAAATATATTGTCCTTTTGGTCACGTAAGTTTTAAACAAAAGTTATAATTGAAAATATACGTGGATATTTTACGATTACTTTTCCTATATGGTGAAATTGTACCAATGGTTTTGTTGTCTTAAACTTGGTCCTCCCTGAACTATTTCACGGGGTCGCCGTTATTACAGTGGGTAGGATGTAGAGGAGTGTATACACGTGTCACTCAAGTATTCAAAATATCTATCGCATGCCTGTACGCCATATGCTACATGCCCTGTCTTTCTAAATACTAGTAGTTAAACAGATTGCAAACGAGCCGCGAGCAAGTAGAAGAAGACAGCAGCTGTTGGCAAGAATAGAGAAGTGCTGAATACATTCAATGAAACAAACTGGTAGAATAGGAAACCTCGCTGTGACAGTTCCCAGATCACTGGTTCCGGTTGCTCACTTACAAAAGCGAAACGTTGTGTAGCAACATCATGTGAACAATAATCACATTCGTCGCTTTCCAAAACGATAACGAATGTCATAGAAATGCTCCACAGACAAATTTGACAGATGATGACTCGAGATAAAAGTTGCCCTCAGAATAACGTGAAAGATCTCAAAACGTTCCCAGCCACAAATTTCGCGAAATACGCTGGTCAAAATAATTTAGAGAAAACCAACATGTTTACAGTATAATAAATATTAATAAATGTATATTAAATAATACAAGTATATATATAATTTCTGACATATTATATTGGTGTGTAGTATTTCATGCCATAGCTGTTAAAGTGTGTAAGTTACTGTAACTATAGAGGATAGCCTGAAAGTTGATAAGTACAAGGTCTAGACATGCTCAGCATGTTCAACGCTGTGTCACTGCGACATATATTATACTGAACAAGGGAAAGCTACAAGAAAGTGAATTCTTAACGACATTCCATGCAGTAAGTCAAATAAACAGTAACTGCCAAACAAAGTTATGGTTTTTACTATGTAGTGGTGGGAACAGCGAGTAAAGCAGAAATGGTGTAGAGGGAGAACAGAAGGTGTCTGCATCGAACCAAATACTGTACTAGTCGAGTATGCATAGTGGTTGTAACGGCGAATGAAATACAAGGAATGAAATATACATTATGTACTAGGAATCCCTGCTCGTCAAAATATTCTAATCAACGAGTTTAATTTAATCCTGTTTGGATAATAGACCACTTACAATTTCATTTCCAACATGTCTCAAATGACAGATAGTACATTTTAGTTTATTGTTTGTTTTAAATTGAATCAGTCTTGACTTTTTGGCGCATAATTGTTAAGCTGTTAGTGTAAAGCATCTGCCATTACGTCAATAAAACATGAACAGCTCGTGTTTATGAAGGCAACAAGATAAAAGCCTTTCAACATAAAATACATTCTAACTGCTTGCTTAATATGAATCATCAAATGTCCTGCACTAACGAATATTTCTCTACAAAAATATGTCTGGATTGTTTGTTTCTTTTGCTAACTATGGTGACGCATTGCATAACAAACTGCGCAAACATATCCTGAGCGGTTCCATGTAAGTTTAGTTTAATACCCTGATTACTGATATAACGCATGTTATTATGTACCCATTGACACTAAAACGTAGTCAATGCACCATTACATACCCAATAACCCATAAACATGTCTAGATAACCACGTAGAATCTATTCCACATGCACGCTATATGAAGTGACGAAATAAATTATCTGGTTGAATGTCTGCCGACAAGACGGTCAGCACGGAATGACGTAATGAATTAGCTCTGTGTCCGCTTTATAGCAGCACGTCATGTGTCTGATCAAGACCCGCAGCAGTGGATCACATACCACAGATTATGCCAAGTAATATAGACAACACCCAGTCCCCCGTGAGTTTTCTGTAAACCGTAACCAGTGAGGCAAAACCCGTTCTGACCTCGGTATTATTAATCTGCGGTTATCTTGAACCTGTGAAACCGTGACTTATAGTTCATTCAATACATGTGAGGTTAAATTTCAGAAGCATGATAAACATAATTTTTATTCGATCAGCAAATATACTTAAAAGAAGTTTATTGTATAAGAACGTTCTATCAACGTAATACTACGAATTCAGTTTGGTTTTTTTTAGCCAGTGATACACGACTGGTTTATAAAATTCCGTGGTGTGTGCTATCCTGTCTATGGGAAAGTGCACATAAAATACCCCTTGCTATCATT
>JAUTCZ010054297.1:0-10597 GCA_032273805.1 Melanodrymia brightae | reverse complement strand
AATAGTTTACTGTGTCTTTTTGTCTAAAATAATTTAGTACCTACTAAATTATGGTAGGCGAAAGTGTAAGTACCATAGTAAGCTATTACAAACGCATTAGATATACATATATTGATATTGTAAGTAATAAAGCGAAAGTAAATGTTTATTTTAGTAATAAAAATGCTGTATTAGCCAGAAATATTTTACAAATTTAGCATAAGATGCGTAAGTTAGGTGGCACTCGTCATAAAAGTTAAGACTGTCCCTGTAAAATTAACATTTACTTACATCTTATTGTTTACAATATCAATATGTTTATAAACTGTTATAGTATTTTATTGTGTATATTTGTCTAAAGTAATTTGTATCATACTAAATTATTATAGATTTATATTACAAACAGCGTTAGATACGCACGTACGATGGGACTACCTTTAAAGGGGGATGGTCATAGTTGACATAGGCTGATTTTGCTAGTTTTACATATTATGTTTATGAAGAACAACTCCAAATTAATTACAAAAAGTGTTAACATTATTTGAAGGTAATATTTTGTGTGCTTCTAGTTTAAGGTACACACTATATATTATGACATAAAGATCACTAAACATTGTTGGCGGAAGACACCATTTTGCAACTATGACCATCCCCCTTTAAAATAACAAATGTAACTGCAAAAAGTTTTATCATTGCTCGTGAAAAATTGTTTATGTCAAAATAGTGTTTTAGTGATATCGGAGGACGAGATAAAGATCAGGGTTGTTGTCAACTGTCGAGTTAAATCAGTCGTAATACAGTGTATCGGCGTCTTTTGAAAATATTATTTCCATTCGCGTGTTCTGTTTGTATGTTTACACCGGTTTCGTGGCGGAACGCATTGTTCGAGTTCTGTTTACATCATTTTACCTGTACGTATCGGTGTCGCAGTTTCAGGTCATTAATCGCCTCATTTAATTTCATAAAATACCAACAGATTAATGCGCATCAAGCTTTTGACACGTGTGCAAATTTTATGAGACATAGACGGTGGTATAAGGTTCAAACTAAACTCCAAAATAAACTTTTAAAAAAATCCCCGCTCATTAAAGTAGTTTCCCGAGTTATAAGGCGGTAAAACAAGTATATATATATATAAAGTTTGTTTGTTTCACGACACCTGTGGAACACATTGATTATTAATCAGCGGTTATTGGATGTCAAATGCACGGTTCCATTAACACTTGGATTAAAGGACAATATAGTAGTTATTTTGTTGTCCATTCGTGAAGCTACATTAAATTTATTCAGCCAGTGAAACACGTCTGGTTTATCGAATTCCGTGTTGTGTGCTATTCTGTCTATAGGATGGTGCACATAAAATACCCCTTGCTGTTTTTCGGTAAGAGTAGCCCATGAAGCGACGACAGCGGGTTTCCTCTAAGACCATGTGTCAATATAACCATGCGTCTGACGTCTTATAACCGCTGATTTATAATCAATGTGTTTCTAGAGGCGTCGTTAAATAAAACAAACTTTACTTTACAGAAAAGTTAATGGGAGATATTCCTCAGTTATCTGCCCTTAGCTAAAAACAAATAGGTGGCGCATATGATGAATTTAGTTCACATTATTGCCGCTCAATGCGTAGTTAGGCCTATCGACAGGGAAGGGAACAAGAAGTGTGTTTAAACATTACGATGCTCTCGTGTTGTTGTGTCCCTGGATGTTCAAATCGAGTAGGGGACGTGAAGCTCCCAAACTATGACTTTCGCTACTAGACCTTCAACGCCTGGTTGGCCCTCTATCGGTCCTAAAGGGGAGCCAACTCTTGCCATTATAGGGAAGTCAGGAATGTTTCCCATTCTGTACGTATGTATTGTTAACCCGCATACAAAGACCGCTTGTTATAATGGACGCTAATAGATCCATTGCATGGATATAATAGACATGTTTAACTAAACATGTTGATATTTGTCTGTTGATGCGCTAGATAAGAGGCTAAATACACGCATCAAAATAATAGTCATGTCGACCGCCAGTTCGTTCGTGATTATGTCAGGAATGTAGATATAATGTCGGATAATGTCGCATTGGCGCAGTTAAGGATCTACAAAGCCTGTCATTGTGATATATGATATATGAGCAGATTAAACGTTTAAACGGATGATCCTTAAATCCCGCATGCTAAATTAATAACTGAAGCATACAATCAGACAGCACATTATAACAACAGATGTTCACACGTGCCAAATAAACACCGCCACATGTTCTGTCTTTTCCAACCGGCCTCCGTGGTGTAGTGGTTAACGCTTTGGACTTCAGGCTGGTAGGTACTGGTTTCGAATCCCATTCGTGGAATACGAGATGTTTAATCCCAGTATCAAGTCTTTTCCTGCTCATTTATGAGATTAACGAACGAAATAAAAGGTAAACGATAATACAAACACCATAAATAACACTGAACATGCGATATATTTATTTAAGCTATATAATTGATAAGTTATATGTCATTACCCATAATACACCGTGGAAATTGAGCAAGGAGACCCCACAAAGGGATCACAAAGGTAATGATGTCTCGATGTCATGGCGTGTGTAAATATGCATGTACACAATACATTGATACCACGATTCCTGTCATGCATGCGATAATAACGGAGCGAAACACGACGCCAACAATTATAGTAACAACTGCATGTTGGCATAGTAAGAAACATAAACGATGTATTCTATATATAATTACAAATCAAATACCAGTATAGGATTGCATTAGCGGGAGGAAAAAAAAGTATCCAGCGAGACCAACTACAAGACCCCCCAGAAACGCATCTGAATTATTTCAAATTTAACGACACCCCAGCACGACAAACGACATCGGCTATTGGGTGTCAAAATATGGTATATACAATGATACAAAAATGACTAAAAATCCGTGTACATAAAGCTGCCTTGCCGTTCACGGTCGCTCGCTAGACCGGTGAATATGATATGGTAGTACATGATCGGTACCAGTCAAATTGTCAGCGAGCGCTCGCCTTATTGAACGCAAGGTTGATATATTAATAATCCATGGTATGGAAACGCACCCAACGCCGAATCCAACGCCGCATCCAATACAGAATCCAATGCCGAATCCAACGCCGAATGTAACGCCAAATTCAACGCCGAATCCAACTCCAAACCCAGCGCCGAATGAATATGACAAAATACTACAATCATTCTGGCGCGCATCCATTACAACAATAATATAATTTTAGGGACAAAGTTTATTATAAAAGTGGTTGAAGTAACATGGACCGACTACACCTGTCTCCGCGGTGTCCATAGTGGTTAGAACACTGGGTTCAAGACTGGTATGAACTGGGTACGAATCCCGCTTAAGGCGATGGGATTTTTAATCGTAGTATCGGCGTAAAAGGAATAGAAGTCCGTAGGAATGTAGGTACGAAACAATGTCTATTAACTACGAAAGTCAGCATACCAAGGTACATATTTATCGTTAGTTATCTTCGTTAGTTCTCTTAGTGAATCGTTACATTTCCCTCACTCTCCCTCGCGAAATATTATGATAATTTAGGCACCCGTGTCGTAAACATCGTCTGTTATGGATACGAATGTAATATCATCTATATAATCCTATAGGTGGGGCAACTGTTCTCCCTAGATCTTTCCCTGAATCCGCCCTTGGCATGGAATTCCTACGTGTGTGGTTGTACAAGATATCGTAAGGATTGTATCGAATTTAGAACCCTGTCATCTTGTCCGAGGAACGATTTTATGGATCAAAGGATCCTACAGAACGGTGGCCCAGGCTCAATGTATCAGAAAATATCATCAGAGTTTTCTATGACATATTAACAATTCATGGCTTCTGATCACGCGAGAACTATCTTGTTCTGGACAATTCGATTGCCTCCCCTTGTCAGTCAATACGTCAATTCGGGTATCAGAAACGTGTGTTGGTATGTTTGGGTATTCGCTGTGAGAGCGTGCCAAACACATGTTCAGGGACCCCTTTCACCCCCAGGAGAATAAAGAGTCATCGTTTGGCATAATATTATTGTTTAGCAGGTATTGGGATTATGTAGGGGTAAAGTCAAAGTTTGTTTAATTGTAACACTGGAACACATTGATGAAAGATAGTTTGTTATTGGGATTCTGTAGGGGTAAAGTTAGTTTGTTTAATTGTAACACTAAAACACATTGATGATTCGAAGATAGTTTGTTTGTAAAATAAAAATAAATTTTGTTTGCTTAAAGACACCACTGGAACACATTGATTAATGATCAGCGGTTATTGGATGTCAAACGCTCTGGTAATATTGACACTTAGAGAAAACCCGCTGCCGCCACATAGGCTTCTTTTCTTCGAATAACAGAAATGGATATTTTATGTGCATTTCCTTGTAGACCGGATAGCACACACCACGACCTTTGATAGACCAGTTTTATTCCGTAAAGCTTAATTGTATTATTTAGCACATCTTGTTATGATATTACCGAACTTGCATTCCTACCGGACTTGCGTTCCTTTTACACCGGCTTCAACTCTAGTGACAGCTCCAAAAGGCTGAATAGCTCCAAACTAATGGTTAACAAAGACAGTGGTATGTACTGTCCTGTCTGGTTGAGTGCGTATAAAATGCCTTCTGCTTAGTGATACTAGTAAGCAGCGGGTGTCCTCTCTCATGCCACAACCAACTTCTGTCCTGAACAAGCAATCGAGGCAGGTGGACTTCGTCAGTGCGTGTCCATGACAGACGTGTTTGAACAGTTTAACTTGAATTGGATATAAGCAAACTTGTAAGTTAGTTACAACTAACGTTCAGTGACATAAGAAGGGAGGAAGAATTATGCTCTCCATCTTCCAGAATTTTTTGCAAACAAATTTTAGTGCATATAATTTTTAAAATGTCATGTGTACCGCTCCACTTTTTGTCATCTTCCTACACAGTTGACATTTTTTTTATAGATCCCCACCTATATTTACAGAATGTGCGAAAACCGAACTTCAGAATATATAATTATTGCTAGCTTTGTGAACATCAAAGATATATTTCTATTGGTTTGACCATTTCTTCCTGCATTCTTCTCAAACTTTTCTGCCCGTTAGCAGCACGAAGAAACGCCCCCTATACGCACCCACGCCTCACAGCGGCATTTTCATTGATGTCTACCAAGGGCCGTAACCCTATTCAACAAGGTGGTCCAGTTGTGACTTGGTAAGAGTTCTAGGTTTACCTCCAGCACGGAAACATCTTAGGGTGGATTATTGTCGTTTAAAGATTTCTCGTAGTTTTTCTCTCACCTATCAAAATGTCCTGTGATTCGTGTCTCGTCCTAATCCTCTGTACACACCTACACTAATTAGCGGAGATACGGTAGATTCTCGCTTCGACAGCACAAGACTATTTTGAACTCGGCTACACGCATCCAACGTGGCTTTGCTCTTGCTGTCACGTAATGTACCGAGATGTACCGGTGAAAAAAAAAAGACTTAAAACGGGTCGAACAACTGTTAGGAATAAAACAAAAATGTAATTGTCTTCTAATATCCGGACTTTTTTCACATCAGGTTGCAAAAAAACCAACTTCCTTATAGCTAGCATTATTAATAACATCACAGACTATAGCGGATAACTGTTCGGAATTTTCCGACAAAAAAACCCCAGTAATTGTCATCCGGACTTATTGATGGCGTCACATACTAGTCTCATAAGCGGCAAACATGTGTCGCGTGCAACAGAATGATGTGGACAAGACATTTTTTCTATTACATTCTTGAAACGAACGTGTTGGACTGTAGTATATGAGCGGGTAGGGTAGTCCGAGAAAACTCTGACTGACAATGGTCTGGATGGACATTTAGCTAGCTTTGGAGGGTCGTCCAGCCAGCCAAATGTCCATCCAGACCCTTGTCATTCAGAGTTTTCTCAGACTAATGAGTGGGGCATAGCTCAGGACAAATGCGTCCGCCTTATATTAGGTTCGAGTAGTCGAAGGATCGATCCTCTTCAGTGCACCCGTTGAGTTATTTACGTTCCCACCAGTGATCCACGACTGTTGCTCCAATGACCGTAGTATGTGCTATATTGTCCGAGTGAAAGTGCATATAAAATAAGTCTTGCTGTTATTCTGTAAGAGTAGCCTATGTGGTGGTATTAAGTTTCTTCAGAAGCCAGGTGTCAACATAACCGTGTGTTTGACATGCAATAACCGTTGATTAATAATAATGATTGTGTTCCAGAGGTGTCATTAAGCAAACGAACTTTATCTTTTTTGTCCTTCGTTGATTTATTTATCTGCCTTGTATAACCGAAGACAAAATAAAAAAAGTAAATAAATAATTCATGATTTTCTACTATTGTAAAGGATTCAGATTTTTTTTCGAGTTTCTTTTCCCGATCGTCATTATAGAGGTATTTATCTATGTGTGTGAGATTTGGCCATATCTTTCTATCTGTCGTCGATTTGTGACTAATAAAACATGCAGGCTATTGTTTGTACATATCATTAACGATAATAAACAACCGCCTTGTATTATTTCACTTACAGGAAAGTCCCAGACGCATTCCTAGCGCGCAGTTTTACCCACGATCCCTTCTGTATCGATTTCAGTCATCCTACAGAAAAAAATGTCGCACGGCAAAAATTAGCCTCTCTCAAACAATGATGAAAACATAAAGCATTTCTCCGCTGAAGTTAAAGACAGCCTCCGCTTGCTTGTCGAGACTATGAGTGAAACCCGAACGATGTTATCTGTGGACAGTCTATTACCCGTCTAGATGGAGAAGCAGCCGTAATGATCCATCCCTTAGTGTTGGCGACGCGACGGGTATCTGTTACTTTATACGCTCAACATGTAGACGGATAGGGTAGTAGAGTCGCCCTGGGTAACACCTCGCGTAACGCTAGATACTTACAGGTAATCCTATAGCCTTTTCACGAGTTTTGACAACAAATTTTGTGTAAGACCACAACAAGTCGCCCACTGGACCACGAAATGGTGAACATAGTTTCCCGCAGGGCATGGAAAATTGTTTTTTATCGTAGTAAAAAGGCACATTATGTCCTGTTTGTTAGGTCGAGATGATATGTATAACCATAAACAGTATTTTTGACAGACGATATTTTGGTAATAATGGTTACCCGAATCGGAGTCAAATAGTGTTGATACTATGATACATGTAGGTTGCTTTCTACAATACAGCGATTATCCAGCTCGAACGAGTTGAAAACATCGTGAATAAAATTATGACCCGGAGGCGGGCACTGTTATAATATATTCGTAAATATCTTTGTACGTGTATCTTCATATTCTTAATTTTATATGTATCCTTTTGTGTACGTTGTATATATATTTATTTATTTGTTGTATTATTATTAATTTTTGTTTGTTTGTGTTAACTTATTTTTGTGATCACTATTGCTAGATGTAAGTATACTAGATATTATGTGCCTAAGATCAAATAAATACAGAGCTATGTCGTATTGGGTGGCTTGTGTATTTTTTATTGCTGTATTTTGTTCATGTAAACATCTGTGTACAAATTCCTCAGTCATGTTTTTATAGAGAACATCACGCTGTATGTTCAGCTTGCAGTACAGACTTATCATTAAGAAATCATACACCAGGGTGACCAACCTGGCAGGAATTGTTTTCCGGAATTTTATAACATTTTTGTATTTAAGCGTACAAATAAACTTTAAAAAAAAATTTCATAAAAAGCACGCAAACACACTTTTTGAACAATTTAATAAAAACTATACAACACCCTTTTTGTATAAATTTACAAATGAACAACAAGCATATTATAATATTCTATACCAATATTACACCCAAAATGTGTTAGAGATTTTTGTGGTATAGATTTTGTAAAAGATTCCGGATATTTGGTATCAATTCTGGATTTCCGGTTATGGGTTGAAAATTCCGGATAGTTGGTCACCTGATACAGTGCATTTCGCATTCTGTCATTATACGATTTAGCAAATTTTGTTAACAATTAGTATGACGTTAAAGTTTGTTTGTTTAACGACACCACTAGAACACCACTAGAACACTACTAGAACACTACTAGAACACCACTAGAACACCACTAGAAAACCACTAGAACACATTGATTATAAATCAGCAGTTATTGGATGCCAAACGCATGGTTATATAAACACTTGGTCACAGAGGATACCCACTGCTGCCTACTCTTACCGAATAACAGCAAGGGATCTTTTATGGTACAGCTGGACTACGCCCCGCTCCCACCCTAAAAGGATAGAGACAGTTGCATGGCGTTGAACCACGACTATCCAGAACAAGACAGCAGATTTCGCCATGTTGGATCTTCGAAATTACAAACTCAATATTCAGTTTTAGAGTTGTCAAAAACATATGAATCGACACTAAGATAATTGAAATCGGTTATTTCTATCATTTTTAGTGTTCGCACCTCGAAAAACGGTGGCCATTTTGAAAAATGGCGGCCATCTTGAAAATAGTGCCCGGATGAATGGGCACCCCTTCTGAGATTGAAGCCACATATGTTACCTTCAATCCCTGAAAGTTTCATAAATTCTTCAAAATATGCAGTTTTTTTCTATGTAGGACCCAGACTAATAATGCTCGCAATAATAAGAGTAAAAAAAGAACTTCAGACATTCTGTGTTCCAGCAGTGTCGTTAAACAAACACACTTCTATCAAACATTCCACGCGCAATTTAATATGTTTGATGAAACATCGAGAGGAACGATATAAAAAGTGACTTCATTTAAGCAACAAATCACTCACCTACATGTAGGTGGGAAAGGTAAACGCTCACCTAAGATTTATGGTGTACGTGTATTACATTATCACATTATTGTTTTCTCGTCCGTAAATGGAGCAGGATACTTTATCCCGTGCTATATGCAAGATTGGCATATTGCAGAGAAAAAAGTAGTATGAATGGTTTTTTTATTATTTCCAAATCTGTTATCCTTTATCCGTATTATAATAATGTTGAACCAAACCAAATTAAATTATTTAAAAAAAACATACACGCACACGGCACACTCGTTTTATGGATCTTATATAATACTTTTTTCGCGTAAACAAACAGTTTATAGGCATTACATTCAGACATTTATAATTATATACATGTAAATACATATTAAACACTTCAGACTATTTGTTTCATTCCCTAAAGATTCATTTTATTATTTAATCCGTTTTGTTATGATATTATTGGACTTGCATTCCTGCCGGACTTGCGTTCCTTTTACAAATATGTTTAGTTAGTATGTTAAATCAAAAGCGTCAATTTGTAAAGTAAAGTCGTTTAGTTACCAATTATATATTAAAGACTTTTACATATTTATAATTTTTTTTTTTTTTAATATTTTAAATTAAATATTTGTTTGACATTGATGATCAGTAATGATACACAATAAAACAGGATACTCATTTAACATAGCCTTTCAACTCATTTAACATAGCCTTTCAACTCATTTAACACAGCCTTTCAACTCATTTATTTAAATCACCGACGTCTGCAACACCGAATTTAATATCATAATGAACAAACCTAAATAAAACATTAAAAAAAACCAAAAAAAAAAACTGATATGCATTCATTTTTATAACCGATGGCCTCCGCCAACAAATTTATGACCCGTTTACAAATAGGTGTATCATATGAAACAATCTTTCCTTGCCATCTCTCTCTAATAGGTGAAAAAAAGCGACACATTGTTGCGATCCCGTGTCCTGGTAAGCGAGGACATCCGACCGGAGTAGTGTCTTCTAATACGTCGGCAAGCCGCGGATTAACCGGCGTGTGATGTAGATCGAATCTCCGCCAGTACAGGCGTATCGTATTCGTCAGATATACATTACGCTTTCAATTGTTTTAAAACGGTTTTCATCCGTGCATCTGTCATCTTGCGCAGCTGCTTGACCTTTGTAATATCCTATTCGCTCAGTGGTATACAGCGTCCACCTGAGGTTTGATAGGTCGATGGATCGATCCTCCTCAGTGGACATGTTGGGTTATTTTCCGTTGCAACCGGTGATCCACGACTATCCAAAAGTGTGGTCGCTCAGCGGTAAAGCGCCAGCCTAAGGTTTGATAGGTCGATGGATCGATCCTCCTCAGTGGACATGTTGGGTTATTTTCAGTTCCAACCGGTGATCCACGACTGGTCCATCAAAGACACATAAACGATCCCTTGCTGTTATTCGAAGAAGAGTAGCTTATGTGGAGTCAATGGGTTTCCTCTATGATTAAGTGTCGATTTAACAGTGCTTTTGACATCAAATAACCGATGATTAATTATCAATGTTTTCCAGAGGTGTCGTTAAACAAACAAACAAACAAGCTATCTGTTATCTTGCACAGCTGTTTCTGCCTATATCCTATTCCACGGAGGGACGGGAAGGATTTATATTTTAATATAAGTCGAAACGATACATAGAGTAAAACAAGTCAAAGTAATGTATGGCATTAGGCATCATCTGTATAGTTGATGCGTCAGGTCACGAACTAGTCTGCGAATGTCTACCATAGATCTTTTTAAAGTTTCCTTAAATTGAATAAGGTAAGACAACAACATAAGCTTAAGTTTTTGTAGAATTCTTAAGACACCTCAGGAGGAAACTTA
>JAUTCZ010054286.1:0-10598 GCA_032273805.1 Melanodrymia brightae | reverse complement strand
CAGTACAAAAAAATTAATGAAATCTGATAATATTTGCATTTATTTACATAACAAAGAGAAACAATCGTGACGGACGTAACAAATACCATGAAATGCCCCATAGATGAAACCATAACCTTTTCCTGTTAACAGCAAGAGATTGATTGTATTGATTTTTTCAATAAATAAGATAGTACATTATTGTCATACCATGGATTTTAATAAAACAGTCCAGCGTTTGACACCTCCTCTTTGATCCTTAATCAGGGATGGAGCTTGTGCTGGGATGAACAATCCCCTATTGAGAATCGTACCAAGTGCCTACTAGTCTTGACCCTGATGCGTAATCTACTATATCATGGAAGTGGCTATATGTTTGTTTGATGGACTGAAGCCTAGAATTTTATTGTAAATCCAAGCCAAACTGGAATATCGATGGAATAAGTGCATTGCAGTGTAGGTGAGGCAGGCAAATGTTTTATCCACCTGCTATTTAATTGTAGTGTACTCACAAGCCACAGGTTTCAAATATGTTTGCTTAATCCAGTATTTCAAAATCAGTGTTGTCAATTCACAATTTGTTATGTTACAAGAACCATTTTGAATAAATGATTTTACATGGTTTTCTCAAATGATATGTATGTAGTTATTTATATAAATTTATATATATGCTAATGAATACTAGTATCATAATATTATGGTTTTCATTTCATTGGTAAACTTAGGTTTTCTACAGTGAGGGCATTAACAAAGGCAGTGATGAAGGAGAACTTGTACCAGACCCAAAGGTAAATTAATTACTGTATTTGAGCAAGCAGCATTGCATTTATGCAGAAGTCTGTGAGTCTGAGACCCTTTCTGAGTCTTTATAAGACTGTAGTATGTGACTACCTTTCAGTGCCACTGTAGTATGTACTATTCAGTTGACACGGATAGAAATAGCCATCATTAATGGGCTGCAGAGCCTTTCAGGTCAAAAATATACTTCTACAAATTATTGGATGAGGAAGGGGGAAGTCGCCTACCTTGGTTTTTCTGGCTCTACCTATAGAAAGCAATAAATTCTATTTCGGATTTAAAGTAGCCTATTTTCAGGGTAAAAAAAGTGTGTATGTCACCATTTTCAAACTACTGGTTTCTGGAAGTAGAAAATGGAGCAGATGATGAACAGTGATCATTATAAAACTGACAAAATCACAATGATAAGTAATAATATCAACATATGACATCAGATTGGATCTTTGCCATAAACCTATTTTTTTTCAATTTAATTCTTTTTTGCAATTGTTTATTGAAAGTTGTTTTGGTGCTTTTTTATTTTATAGGTTACAGTACACAATGTCTCTGACGAATCTCTATTGAAGATGATTGATAATGTTAACAAACTGTATGAAGGTAACCAAGTTAATTAAATCATTTACTTAATAATAAGTATGGTGAATTTGACCAAAAAAGAGATGTCACACCTCAAGCAATGATTTTAGTTTGTAAAACACTGAGATTTCATTAAAAATTGCTTTTGTATACATATATTTTGTCTGAAACTGTTGTATGCACAGTTATATAATAAATAGAACACTTATTGTCAAATAGCATGTTTATTTCAATTTGAGATGGTGGTCAACAACTGGTATTTTAGATGCTGTGGTATGTTGGAAGTATCCTATATGCAGAAGCGGGCTTGTTTTGACACTATTTGACATCCGATAGCTGATGATTAATGGTTTAATTAAAATTTTCTTTTCCTCAGAGCATATTTGTAAGCTAGAAAGTGACATACTGACCCACAGATGTTTAAGAGGAGAACTTGAGAATCGAACATTTGGCACGCCAGCTCTGAGACATCGAAAACAACAGGTTTGGCATTTGTATCTTACATCTTTTGTTATTACACTTTTAGTAATGGAGTTCGTTCTATGTAGTTCTATAACGAATAACTGCTGCCACTTAATCTTTATTATTTTTTTGTTCAATCAGATGGTCTGTAAGAAAAAGAAATTGTACACTTTAACTGGCATTTGTTGTCTTTCTCTTTTGACACAGGCATCTATAATAGGACATTTGGATAAGCTTGGACTGCTCAAAGATGGAAATTGTTTTGTTGAACTTGGAGCTGGCAAAGGTATTAATGGTCATATTTTTATAGTGTCTTATTGGTTGTGAGCCTTACAGTAGATCATGAAATAGTAATAACCTTTTCATTTGATAATAAAATAGTAATAAGCCTTAGAATAGATTATGAAATAGTAATAAGCCTTAGATTAGATTATGAAATAGTAATAAGCCTTACATGTATATTAGATTATGAAATAGTAATAAGGCTTACATTAGATATGAAGATGACAAAATGAAATATGGATTAAATAACCTTATGTTGAATGGGTTTCTTGCTTGCTTTTTGTAGGTCAGCTCTCACACTGGGTACAGAAAGCACTTAACAAGGCTGATGATGTGGCATTTGTACTAGTTGACAAGGGAAGTGTTCGCAACAAGGTGTGTAATAAGATACTGTATCACAGAAACAATTGAATTGAAAGGACTCTCGAAAGTTTAATTAAAAATTCTTGAATACAAACCTAGGTATATATTTCTTCTCTATTTACTCAAGTTTATTGAAGGTATTTTGAGCTCTATTTTCATAACAGTTCCTTGAACGTACTTTGAGTTCTACTTTAAGTTTCTTGAAAATATTTTGAATGAGCACTATTTATATAAGCAATTTTTGAAAGATCTCTTGCTGTTATTTGGAGTATCGATATAACCGCGTGTTTGACATCCAATAACTGCTGATTTATAATCAATGTGTTCCAGTGGTGTCATTAAACAAACTTCTTGAAAGTATTTCGAGTGCTCTATTTTTATAACAGTTTCTTCGAAGTATTTTGAGCAGTGCACATAAAACAAATTTATTATAATCATGTACAACATTGTGGTGTTTCTGGGATACATGTTGGAACATTATTTTTAAACATTTCTGATGTCCCATATATGTATAACATATAACAATATATTTCATTTTCTGTTAACCCAATTTGTCATTTTTAAAGAGTTTTTACATATTTAATTTACAGTTTGATCTTCAACACAGAGATGCTGACGGACCTGTCTTTGAAAGGTTGCGAATTGACATTGAACACTTAAACCTAGGTCAGTTGATGTACAATTTTCTGTTTTTATTTTATACATATTAGGGAATTGATGAAGTATTTACAAGAGACTGATAACTCAGAATTTTCTAAGATAATATTTGGTACAAGTACTATATAGTATTTGCAGTAATTTAGATTCACTTTATGTCCTGGTACTCTATTGGTTACCAGAATTTAAAATTTGACATCCGTGCTTGAAATCTGAGGAGAGAGAATCAGTGCAATGGTGACACATCACCAGCTGAATCCTCTTCCTAGCCCGGGAGCAAAATGTATACATGCACTTTAAGTTTTGTTTTGTTTGTTTTTTTCATTTTGTAAAACAAGTGTGTAGGTATGTATGTATCAAAAGTTACAAGCATGTTCAAGTTAATAACCATTTCAAAATGGCAGCATATAATGTTATCATGTTTTCTTCTGGTATTTGTATTTGTGGTGAGACATCAGATTTTAGAATCTATTATTGCCGGGATATCAGGATACCACAATCTCAAATCCTAAGTAAAGCACCAAAAACACTGAACAGCCTAAACCCATTGAACTGTTCAGTTCATCAGGTTTAATTATATTAGAATACATTTGTATATAATTATAGGTGATATAGTAAAAACCATGTTCACATTTGGTTGTTTGTCGAGTAAGTTATTTAATCAATACAACTGTTCTCATAATCGAATCATTGACATGAAACTTGTGTTTACTGTTTACAGTACTCAACAGCTACCCAACTTGTTTTCAGGAAAACACCCAGTAGTAGGCAAGAGTTCAAGACCAGTCGTTGCCATGGGTAAACATTTGTGTGGTGCAGCTACAGGTTAGAGCTTCATACATCATTGATTGTTTCTTAAAATGTTAGAATTTACTGGCTGAGATCACTGTTCAAACCATAAAGTTAACATTCATTTTAAATACTTAAAAGGCAAACTGGAAAAAGACAGCTCATTTCATCCTACAGACTATTGGTGTAAATTGTGAAAGAGAAGAAGAAGAAATATTTAATAATTCTAACATATTTTTGTCAGTTTTGCGTATAACTTTGTCACTTTATACAAACAAAACACCACAAAATTTTTACTTTTCTTACTACCAGGTATTTTTCTTAATATAACCCAAAATGCACAGAATTTAGTTGATGGTAGATATTGATGTATAACAATTATAACTTTATCATGTTTGTCATGTATATCATAGGATTGTTGCTAATAATTCAGTTGATTTGTGTCAGATTTAGCATTACGATGTCTTCTGGAAACAATGCAACCCGATTGCGACACAGAGAAATTGCCAAATAAAAAGCCAAAGTTAGACAATTCCAGCCATTCAAAGTATGTGGAACAAATTCATACAAGTTATTTGAACATACATTAATCCATCACAAGTACCACTTTTCAAATATTTCAAGTTTATAACATGAACATATTGGTAAGATACAGGATGGATGAAAAATATGATTAATTACCTTTAGAATTGACATTGTATATAATTTGTTTATGAAATAACAAGATGTTCAATTAATTGTATTATCATAATTGTGACATACACAAAGTCGTGTAATTATTGACATTTTTAATTGTCTTGGTCTCCAGGGATCCTGCAGGCATCGTGATAGCTCTCTGTTGTCATCATCGGTGCACATGGTGTGCTTATGTAGGAAAAAACTTCATGAAACAGTGTGGCTTTTCTAGTCGGGACTTCCAACTCCTCACAAGTATGAGCAGCTGGGCAACTTGCACATGGAAGGGTTGGAGAACTGCAGGTACTCTTAACATGTGAAAAACTGCATTGTCTCATGATGTATTATAGACGTTTGTCATATTAAGTGTATTACATTATAGATATTGTATGTCATATTACATCACATAGCGTATGGTAAATACTGAATATATCACATTAGTTTTATTACGTACTCAATGGTGTATTAGACATTGTAATGTCATATATATACATGTAGAGAATAATACACAGAGTGGCCGTTATCTTGCAACGAGTTGTTTCAAAACGTATATAATGCAAGATAATTGATATCTAGCAGACATGAGTGTAGTATTCTATTTCTTGCATACCCTAACAAACTATTTTCAAAAGAAATCGTGGTTTCTAACTAAATAGTTTTCATCTACGGCTCAAGACGTGACCTGATTTTATCCAGTGTGTGCATTGCGTGCGATGTACATATCTGGGTATAACGCGACAAGATCTTTGCAGGGCAGCCAATCGTTAAACTTTGAAAATCAATGAAGCGGTGACCAGGGAATGACCCGAGTGACCCCGTAAACGACGACTGTTGTTTATCGAATTGTTATCATATATCAATATCACGCACAGGTGTGTAGGAAATCAGTAATATATTCTATAATATTTCGTAACACAAAGTGTAATATTGATATTGTGTCATAATTATTACATCACATATAGATAATGAATGGCACAGTACGTACATAATATACATATAGAGTATGTTATAATACATCACTTAGCATATTATAGATAAAGAATAGCATATTACATATACAGTCAAACCTGTATACAACGGACACTCATGGGACAAGGCAAACATGGCCATTGTAGACAGGTGGCTGTTATATACAGGTAAATAAATCCTCCTATGCTACGAACACAACTAATAAGAAAGACTTACCAACTTTCCAGAATTTTCATCCAATTGTTACCAAATATCACCAAAAAAATGTCAAATTCACGTTACTTGTAGACTTCATGGCACCTAGTAATTAGCCTTTGATTGGTATCAATTGTATTTCTGTGTATTTCATTGCACCTTAAGAAACCTGCCAGATACAGGCTTGTTATGGCTGGATCACAATTTGTTTTATAAAATGCTCCAAAACCAAAAACAATTATTTTGACTGTACATAGCAAAAATTAATTATCACCACCACCAAAAAGATCGTTCCAAAATGGTTTATACTAAAAGTATAAACTTAATTTTGAAGTATTAAGTAATTACAAAGTAGTTTTGTTTCTAAATAATGTGAAATAAATTCACCTACGACAGTCGACTTGACGTCACATCTAAGTTCGTGTTTGGCCGGTGTAACATTTCTGTGACGTCACATTTTAGCACCAAGTCACTCTACTTTTCGTAAATAGCGTCACGTGACGCAAGACAAAGCTATCCTACATATATTTATCTCAATCAAATTAGTTAGTTAACCACCAATATTAGTTTTCTCATCAAGTTAACTTGAAGGTATACCCATTCCACCTATTATAGTATGATTATATTTGCCTGCATTTTCAGGAGAAAAAACAGATGAACAGAAACAAGACAAATTTGCTGAGAATCTTTCAAAATTAGAACATGAAGACATTGCAGCAGCATCAAGTCAACAGTAAGTTCAGTGAATTGAATTGTACTTTGACAACTATTCAAAAAATAAAATCCTTACATTGGGGAAAGACAGGCATTGGGATTGTCAAAATATTGAAGTTAGAGGCTGTTAAAAATGGTTTTCCTATGGAAACTTATTTTATCACCAAACTTCATTGGTTGATTATCATAGACGTATGCAGAAGCATGTATGAAACGGGCCATGGAGCATGGCCAAAAATGGATTGGTAGGCATGGGAAAGTGGTGTGTATTTGGGGTGAGGGTATGGTATTAAAAAAACACATTTTGACCAAAGTCTGCAAAGTTGTGGGACCATGGTGCTTAACAAAACTATTTTCCCACAGCGTCAGTATTCTGTATGATTTTCTTTTACATAAGCAGGTTTCATATAATTCTACTTTATTCAATCATTGGTGTTTCCACAATAAGCTTTGATGATTTGTGATTGTTGGTTGTATATTTCAGTCCTTTGCTGCGAATCTCAGATGAAGAAAGAGAAGAGGTTGGCCGGAAATGCAAGAGGTTGATAGACTATGGAAGAGTGAGATATTTGTTGGATCACAAAATGGATGCCTACCTCAGATTATATATTGATCAACAACTGACTCCTGAAAACATTGCTCTGTTAGCTTGCCCTACCTCAAGCAACAATTAAAGGCAGTGTCTAGTCAATTCACTACATTTCATTGGATACAAAATATTCTTAGTTGGATGAATTTAAAAGTTAAATGTCATTAATGTTATCCTTTATCAAGAGGTACCATTTAATTCACGTATGTTTCAAGATTTGTTATAATTTTCAAAATAAATCATTCACATTATACAACAGAAAGTTTGGTAAAAATATCCAGCATATGAATCGTATTACATATTAGTGGATTACACAAAGAAAATACTTCCTCATTGGTAATTAATGTAATCTAAACTGGACAATATATTACCATATACGGTAACAAAACTAGTAATTTTGTCAGTCAACTTGAATCACTGCCAATGTGATTTTCCTATGTAAAATCTTCTCGGCAAGTCAATTCAAATTAATTGTTTTCCATATGCATGTTATGATAGTTTTTTCTTGAAATAAAATTGTTTTAAAATGGTTTTATTTATTTATTACTTTCATTTGTTTAGTTCACTTTGGGGGTGTGTGTAGTTACAGTCTGCTAGAAGTATCATTTATGCATGTAACTGGAATTACATAATGTCTGTTTGTACTGAATATCTACTACTGGGTTCAAATTTGATTTAAGTTGTGGAGTGGGATAAATAGAAATAAAATAGAATGTTTTGAAAATATTTATTTCTATTATGTATAATTACAAATACAATATGTATTAATTAACCAATGTTATCCAACAGACATTGTATACTCGCAAAATACATCATAAAATCAGTCCATACATAATAATGAACAAATGAAAGATTAAGTAGCAAATTATTGTCAATTATTCAATAATGTGTCACAATGGCAACATCCACTTACTTGCTACTAAAGGTACATAATCATAATTGTTGGAACTTATTTTTGTTGTTCTTTTTATTTGTATGTGACAAGAAATTAAATGTATCACTAGCATTATAATCTCGAATACCATGTATGTCTCGAGATATATCTGTCTGAATACACTGGCAATCTTGACCAGACGTGAAGATTAACTCAGTCTAAAAACATCTTATTGTGTCGGTCCTTTTAACTTTAAGGTAACCAACTACGATTTGCAAATTAAGAAATTTCACATATCAACAACATAATTTACTCTATCATAATTGCAATGACGTAAACTTGAATAAAACTGTTTTGTTAGCTAGCAGAACAAGCTTGAGCTAAATCCATCCAGCATTTAGCACTTAATTTTAATACATTTTCACATGGAATAAACATTTTTATTATTCCTGATAATTTCCTCAAATAAATAAGACAAACTAGTGATCAACACAAACTTACATAACATTGAATTAAATTAAACATACTCATTTTGTTTTCATTGTATCGACAAAATACTAGTTTTACAAACTGGTCAATACATGGCAATACTATATACAGTTAAAGCTTTCTAACAATGCTTCATAACTATGATCCTGTTCAATTATTTAAAGCATATTTTTAAAAACTAATATTACATTTTGGGTTTGTTTTCATGCTTATACATGTATAAAGAAAACAAGTAATGAATAAGAATTAAATGTAATGTTAGCAAAATTTTTTTTAGGTAATTGAAGAGGACTATAGGTGTAATGTAATAATCACTAATTCATCGTAAATATAGTGATATGGGAAACAATGTTACCACAAATGTCAAATAATAAATTTTATCCGCCCGTCCAAAAAAACATCAAATACAGGCTCCAAACTAGTAATGAGAAAATGTGGACGAATTATGTTTATACATCTATAAATTAATGGCAATAAATGTGCTTACCCAAAATCATATAAGTGTTTATTTTCATATTGGACAGAATTCTTGTGAATGCTTTCTGATTTGTCCCCAAGTGAAATACTCATTATTACAGATTAAGATCAAAATTCCACGAATATGATCACAAAACTTTTTTTCTTTGTTTGTTATTGTGGCAACCATGTTAAGATAAGATTTATAAGACTTATTTCCCTTGCAATCGTCTAGATAGAAGTAAAGGTTTTTGGTTTGTTGGTAGTCTCTATTTAAAGAAATATACATATTTTGTTTTATCATACAATGAAATGAAAGTATGTATCCTTATCTGTATAAAAAATAATGTTACATTCAGTACCTTTCTTACATTTAAATTGAGAATAAGTAAATACATGAACAGACTATCAATCAATGCAATTTACAAGTTTAATTGGCATTCTTAAAAATATGCCTGCAATTAAAATAGAATTTCCTAACTTGTTTTCAATAGACCAACATTTTAAATAAAAAAAACAATCAACAAAGTTGAAAGATTGTTACAGCACTATAAATTATCATCACAAAACATGACCTACACAACCAAGCAATAAAAGGACTAGTAGCTCACTTCTTCATTCCAGAGTGAAATTAATATTTATATTGACCAAGAATATACTAGATGCCATATAGACGTAACCATAAATTGTGCACAGACATTAGAGAAAACAACTAACTTCTTTATTATGCACTCCTATTGGCAAGTCATATTATTAGTATAAAGAATGCATATAATTTGAAATTAAATGAAATTATCTGCAATCATTGCTTGATAATTTTGTAAAGACAATTATCAATATGGCCTGCCATACAAAATACATATTATTTAGTGTGTAACATTGGCAATTATGTCTGAATGACATTGATTAGATCAGAGATTAGTTGGGGGCTCCATTGTAGTAAACATACCTAGAGAAAAAGCAGTTAACAAAGCAGAGCTAATGCTACAATTGGTTGAACAATTATACATGTACCATGAAATATAGTTGCGAATAAGCTGTTTGAATGTATTTTTGGAAAATAATGTTTTAGTTTGTGGCCACAAGAGGGATGGGTCAATGTAGGAGAATAACAAATCAAAGTATGACAATGTTAAATCAAATCAATGACATTAATGTATAGTCCTAAAAGGAATACATGCATTATAGTTTTGGAATAAACACTCAAATTGATTGAGTTTGGCACTTGATGAATGATTGCATATTGCAAACATGACACTACTCCGTGGACATATGTCGAGCATGTAAGATGTAACGCTGGCCCAACTGGTGTACGTAAAGTGCCTGCGCTATCACCAAGGAGACAACGACAAGTGAGGCACAAATCACAATTTGATGGAATGTTATTATTAGCCCACACGACCTATGTGGTGTAGGAGCCCACACGACCTATGTGGTGTAAGATGCCATTGCTGATACTATTTATCCTATAACTTAGCCGTAATATCCATATCATAAACCCATTTGATATATTGGTTTATTAAACGGTAATTATCAATTACGGACCATCTTTGAGGGCAATATCATGTTTTATGGACCCAAGAAAGTTATATTGACCTCAGCCTTCGTTCTCGGTCAATATCACTTTCTTGGGTCCATAAACATGATATTGCCTGAAATTATGGTCCATAATTGTTTTATTACATAATAATTTAATATTAATTCCAAAGAGTCATTTTCAACACTGTTATG
>JAUTCZ010054275.1:0-10600 GCA_032273805.1 Melanodrymia brightae | reverse complement strand
CTCATACTAACACTAAAACTTCTGTCGTGGGCAGACAGCCGAGGCGGCTGGACTGTGTGACCACGACAGACGTGCTTAAACCTTAATTGGATATAAGCACGTAAATAAGTTATAACTAACTAACTCGGCACAATACGAACGTCACTTGTATAATTTAATTTAAGATAGAACTTAACTTCGATTAAGTTGTAAACTTAGTATTTTTCTACATATAATCATAACTTGTTTCTTACCATTAAAGTACAGGTTGGTGTGCATCTTTGTAATGGTTGTAAGTCGGTCAGTTCAGAATGGAGGTATCGTGACTCGAGGTAAATCAACAGGTCACCAATCATAATGAGATCAAAGTAGTGCACATTGGTCAATTATTGTGCTTGGAAATTGTCAAAGTTTTTGTCCGCTTAACTTGTTTCCAATGTCTGTATAAAAATCGTCTGTTGTTTAAACTGTATGAACACACATAAACACATGTTTGTCAGTTGTTATAAATATGATCACAATCATGTTTTAGCTACAGTTCTGGATGATGACCATTCTCCTGTAGTCGTGACTAGACGTCATCATTCATTTGTCGTAAATACAATGAACTTCAAATAACCGAAGTATATGAGTTGATGTTAGACATCAGTTTAAAAACATTTTTACATATCACAATCACTGGAATACTATTCCATTGGATTCTGTACGGACCCTCCAGAATTAGTTTTAGAAAACATTTTCTCCATTCTCGTTCGTAGGACAATAATTCATATTGACAAGATCTAGAGATGAGTCTTCAAAGTCTGAGAGAGCATCACAATCATATTCTGTATGGTCCAATAAGAAAGGTCCTATGGTCATGGCTGATGTCTCCTGGATATTTTGACTGTTTTGTACACAGGTTCCGGTTTTATGGTGACTTCCTGAATAAAAGCATGCCATGCCTCGTTCCGTCGGTGATCTGCCTTTTGAAGTGATGTATTCTTCTGGAAGCCATGGTTCAATCTGGATGTAGGTGTCTTCTTGTCTCAAAACACCTGTAAAAATAGCAAGTTGTTATAAACAGTATTAAAGACATGCAGTTGAGGCATCGCAGAACTTTGGATGTCGATACAAGGTCAAAAAGAAAAACCTCTGCTGCCACATACGTTACTCATACCAGTTAATCTTAATATGTAAGAATACTCTCAACATCTATAATAGACTGATCCAGAGGGAGGTGGAGTGGTCTGGCTCCATCCCCACCCCCACATTTCCCCAACAAATTAATTAAATGTTTTCAAAATCACTTTTAATTGATGAAATTTGCTTCACCTATAATACTATTCACCCCTCTTCCAAAATAAGTCTGGGTCCGTCAGACATAATTATGAGAATAATTCGTCATAGTATAGATAAACCAGAATTACTGTAAGTTTGTTAAATATTTATGCTGGTGTAATTTGTGTAAACGTATACGTGGCAACATTGTAAATAGATAACTAAAGTGCTAAAACATTCTAATCGTGTCTATAGTTCCACTGCATATAAATATAGTCGTCAAGATGGCCTGGGGAACGCCAGTTATTTGTAAACGTGTATTGTGAGAGATAAACTCGGATAGCCTTACTAATTAGCTCGTTCTTGTGGCGCCTATACAACGCATACCTTGCCACAACTTTCTCCATTTTTTTTAAACTTGTGTGCCAAAATATATATGGCTGAGAATGCAAATATCTCTGTATGTTATGATCGTGCCAGTGGAAACAGGACTCGTACCGAGTTTTATATAATACGCCTCACTCTCATTATTACTTCGAATATAATTATATATTTAATTATAGCAATCTACTGTTAATAATTGAATTGCTAAAATAGATGATTTTGTTATCTATCCTGTCTATGGGATAGTGCACATAAGGGATCCCTTGCTGTTTTTCGGTAAGGGTAGCCCATGTAGCGGCGACAGCGGGTTTTCTCAGAGACCATGTGTCAACATAACCATGCGTGTGACGTCCAATAACCGCTGATTTATAATCGATGTGTTCCAGTGGCGTCGTTAAACAAACAAATTTGATCTTTATCTATGTAGGAGAAAAAGATTGGATGAAGTAAGTGCGAAATAAAGAGTTCACACAGGATTATGACGCCACATGTAATAATGTTAGAAACGCGGGTCGTAAATTTAACATGAACTGAACGTTATGAACTAAATAGTATGCTGTCATTCATAATGAATTAAAGATGAACGTGAACTACATTTCACCGTGGGATTTCAGTTTGCTTTTTACAGAACATGCTGATTTCAGTTTCAAATGATATGTTAATTAAACTCGTGTGAGCTGCCATAAATGTAACGTGGTTATGTTGGTGGGAAAACCCAGTCTTAGAGGAAACGTGTGCAATATCATTAGACACGTCCACGTGTTTGTCATCAATCTAAGAATTAAGAATTATCTCAGTCTAGACGGTGACCATACGACTAGCGACTATTTCATCACACAGATTATGTTCCCACGCATTTCAACTACACGTGCAATACGGCAATAGTACATGTATTGCTGTTTTTTCGGTAAGAGTAGCCCATGTAGTGGCGACAGCGGGTTTTTCTCTGAGACCATGTATCAATGTAACCGTGCGTGTGACGTCCAATAACAACTGATTTATAATCGATGTGTTCCAGTGGCGTCGTTAAACAAACAAACTTTATCTTTTTTTTATCTAAATGGTGGGGGTTCAGTGTAGTAATATGGGAAGACTACATGCCATGGGTCTTTTGTAAAGTATATAATATGTGATTACTTTAAACTAAAATAAGTTCATATTTCTTCATCTTCAACACACGTTCAACACGTGTGTATTATATCAAGCTGATGCTATTTTTGACACGCGACAACGGAGGTAGGGGATAACATAGAATTATGATTTTGTTTTTGGTTTAAATCTCTCTTTCCAAGAGGCACGCTCTCGAATCGCACGAGTCTGCATGGCGTGAAAGCTACCTACAAAATCGTACGCGCGCGTCTTGTTTGAAAAGACATGCGCAATTTATGCACAAAAGGCTCAAAGATCGTTATAGAAGCCCACCTCCCTACACCAACAGCCCTGTTTAGTAAAGCTTTTAAAATAACATCTAGCCGTTATTAATGCACGTAAAAGTCGTTATGTCATTTTATATACATATAAAGCTTTATATTTCTTTCACATTAGATATATGCAAACACGTTTACGAATGTAGCACGCCGTGACGCAGGGTAATAAATTAACATGCTGTATATCAAACCAGAAAGCTAAACAAGCTTGTAGCTACATGCGTCTAAATTATGGTAAACACTCGTCGAGAGTTAAATGTATACAGACGTCGTTTCAACAATGATAACATCACCGCCGTCTGTGAAGAAAGTCAGTCTTTTTGGTGACCGTTCAGTATGTATACACATCGACAAAAAGTAATCAAAATGGAATACACCTGAGCCGTTATACACATGAATGATTCATTGGTGTGTCTTGACGTGCAATATGGCTGTGCTTACGAAGGATTCCGCCGGTGGGGTAGGATACGTTGAAGCCCTTGGTGTGTGCTTCCCTGTCTGCGGGAAAGTGTACACATGTCCTGCTAATCCGTATGACTAGCCTATTTGTGGCGGCAGAGGGTTACGTCTGAGACAATGTGTCGACATAATGTCAACATGCATGCCAATAGCCCATGATCAATTAATCAATGTGCTCCAGTGGTTTCCTCAAACAAAAAATCGTCTATTTAACGGAAGGGTTGTTATTTTTAAATACATGAACGCGTCAAACGTCTACCGTAATCAACGTGCTATGCTAATGTCTTGGTGAGCAGTATACACACATATTGGACTAAGACCTAACCACCGAGACCGCATGGATTATCTCGTTATCTTGACAGGTCCTATCGACTTGGAACAAATTTAGTGACTCGCTCTCAATTAAATTGCTTTCGTCTGTGGAGCACGTCTGTTGGGGAACTGCTATAATGACTTAACGCCATGTCTTATCTACACGTCATCTCTGCTATCTTCAGTCCGGTGGAGAGTTTCAAAATATTTACCATGTGTAGGTTATCACGTGAAATAAATACAATTTTAAGAATTCCAGCTTTTGCGAAATACATCAGAGAGATTGAGGATATTAAACGAGCTTTATCGAGAATATTATTTCACGAAGCAAAAGTAATAACGCTCAAATACGTGAGAAGATATCAACTGTTACTGAACAGACAAGTCTACCTTTTTTATATTAAAGCGCTGCAGTTTATGCTAGCCTCGTCTTCTATTAGCAGCCAATGGTATTTAATGAGCAATAACCAGGGTTCACAAAATCCACAAACCCGCGGTCCTGACTAGTTAATTTTTGGCCGGGTTATTGAAATATAATTATATTCACTTTTACTACTATAATACAAAAGTCACTAACCCGATGATTGATGATTTTATAACATAAATTTTGTCAAGCATAATCGTCCGACAAATGTTTAGATAAGGAAGCTATATTAATTATTTAAAGTGAGAGAAGTCCAAGATGTGGCTTGCCTCTCATACTATGATAGTAGGCCAAAATAGAGATCTGACATTGTAATAGGGGAGTAAAAACTTTAATATACCTGAATTATAATCCAGCTTCTCCTCTGTGCTGCGTCTGAATCTAATATAACAGACAGTCAGGACGAAGACTAAAAGACACACGGACACCAAACACAGGATTCCAATCAGTCCCAACGCCAGGGTGCGCCACTGTGTCTCTGTAGTTTTCAGTGACGTCATGTCAATAATGGTTGCTCGGGACATATCGGGTATGCTCGGAGTAGGATGTTCATCAACTGCATGGCTGTGGTGATGATGTTTGTGATTCTTGATACTTTTTACATGTGAACTGTCTTTTCTGTCGTGTGGGGATCCAGGATTGAGCTTTTTGTGGCCTAGTGCTTGGTGAAATTTGTTGAACTCTCTGAATGGTCCACATACTGTATCCCTGTGTTTTAGGCATGGCTTGCGGATTATTTGGTTGATAGGACATCCGGAACACGGTATGCATGTGAGCAGGGGTCTGTTGAAATACTGGGTAGGATGACAAAGAATTGTAGAGACACCATCTGAACCGGAGGGAAACAGACACAGAATAATGTAAATGGCGATGATACTTAACTGGATCATTTTAGAGTACTAATCTGAAAGTAAATGGAAAACAAACACTGTTAGTTATAATACAATTTAGTCTAATCTGCAGGACAAAACAATTGTTTCAAAAACACTATAATTAATATTATAATGTGTAACATATACAAAACTTAATACATGTACAATATTAATAACAAAGATGTTTATATTTATAATATATCATCTTCAGTTGTAGTTTATGCTAGGTACTAAAAGCATAAACAGGTTAAACGTGTGAGAAAGTAGAGATGGTATGTACTAACGAATCACAGCCAAAGCAGTGATGATACCAGGTGTTCGTTAGTGATTAAAGTCATGTTCGTGCCTAACCATAACTCTTCAGTTTAGCTTGGAAAGCTACTAGTGGCAATATTAGTGCAATCATTTGTCTTAAAGTTGTTACTCTCATATTATTAATCGCTCTAATTCTACAAATATAATGTGTATGTGTTATAAGTATTATCTGACAAGACACCTCACTGACAATCCCTTAAAGCCCCCCCCCCCCCCACCGTTAAGTGACCCCGGCCGTCCTCACATTGTTGTAATCATTTCTGTATCCTCTAATTGTGGCAACGATCATGTGTGCTCCGCCATTGTCCTTTTCCGGTTCTTCCGGTTGATGTTGAAATACAATTTTTGACCCTCTACGTTCCCGGTGGGTGTCCAAGCCGGCTGAATGGGCTGTTTGTATGTTTGACGTCTTGGTGTTACGTAACATGTCAGACGTCGGTGACGCTCTGATGGTGTTTTCACAGATATTAATTGAAAGATCCGCGGGATGAAGAAGTGAGTGTTGTGTCTATTTAGAAGCTATACCAGAGCACACACACGCGTCCGGACTTCACCAAATAGTCTTTGTAAACCGATTGTCTTGCTGAGGCTGGGAGAATAATTATTATTTAGCCGTGTCACTTCAAAGAAATGTGGTTCCTGGCCTAGTCTGTCATTTCCTTAAAATTATATGCAATTTTTAAGAGGTCAAACAAAACAATGAAAATATCAGCAGCTATCACTTTATGGAGATCAAACAGTTTCAGAAGATACCGTTCCCTATAATCTCACACTGTTGGTGTATTAGACGATTGCATGGAACTTTTTAGCACAAGAATATAATCATTTATGTAAAGGCATTCAACAGGGTGATTATACTCAATGGAAAAAGCACTGGACTATTTAGCCATGTCGACAGAGCACTAGAGTATTTACCAAGTCGACATAGGAGTAGAGTATTTAGCCAAGTCGACAACATAGCATGACTCGTGCAATCAATATTTAAAATCATCCCGAATAAATTGTCTTTCTAGTCTGTTATATTAAATTTTAAACGTATTTTGTTGTTACATGTACTATAATATGTCAATGAATTAAGTTTATCAATATAGAATTTCTTAATTGTTTGTTTAAGTTGGTGAAACAGAAACTTGGTTGTAAGTGGTGTCAGTGCATGAAAGAGAATCATTATTAATATATTTGAGCAGTATGTAAGCACTAATTACACATGTACGTCTTTCAAATAAAAAAAACACCGGAGTAATATTCATTACATGGCATGTTAATACATCGTTTAACGAGCAATGATTAGTTTTAAACATATGGTAGTTGTGACGTCATTGGCTGGGGAATAAAAACACAGGCGCCACATTGTGAGTAAATCTTGTGAATATTATTTCCAATAAACAGGAGCTACCACGATATTTGATAAGTCAATCGTCGAGCACTGGTTGGAACAGGCAAATCACAACACGTCTATTAAATGGGCGTGATCTTCGATAGGGCTGCTATGTTGACAAAACGTCACAATATATCACCACACTTCAAGACCCATAATGCAAGACGTCTTTAATGTGTGACAAGTCTGACGTGCAAGTTTACATACGTAGGCGTATCTGTCTATCAACAGACAACCAACCAACCTGACAAAAAAAAACTACGAGATACTGAGTTTTCATTCAGTAAATGAAACACGTTGAGAAGCCAGCCACGAGGAGACATTGAATAGAGTTGTAACAATATAGCCACGGGCGACTTCCTCCATTGTTGTCTCCTTGTTGAGAGTTATAGGAGCACGACGACTAAACCGTGAAACGTAGCCATGTAAAACGTGTTTCCGTACACAGAGAGTTGACACAGTCCTTTACACTATTTTACAAATAAGATACATTGATACCAGTAATTAATTGATACATTTTAAGGATGAAGATAATTCATTTTGAAGGTCAAACAAAATACGACAACTGCATGCATGGATATAATATTTTGAAGTTATGAAACTGTAGATTATGAATAATATACTGTATGCCCCAATAGCGAATATGATCTGATTTCAGTAGCTATTTAATGCAACATGAGTCAATGCGCCAGGTTCGACTATATAATTTTTAGTGTACCCTTTACTGACAAAACAGCGCAAGTTGATGCCTATGCATGCATACAACCAACTCTTGTTGTAACACTTAATGTTTTTTAAAATGATTTATAAATGAAATCAAATTGCAGCTGTATAACACGCAGTAATAAATAAATATAATTATATACACGTAAGAAATCCGTTGATTTTTCAAACCAGAAAAGGCAAATTATATGCAAAATGGGAACAGAAAATACATTTTGAGACACCAACATGCAGTGATCGACACAAAAATCTTCCACACATCAGAAGAATGATCTACCACTTACACTGTTGACTTGGTATGGTCAAACAAGGCCGATTATCCCAGCTTCTCTGTAAACTGTTCACCAATAGACCATCAAGAGTACAACACATGTTTTAAACGACTGAATTGACCTACACATTATATTTGTCCTTAACGATAGTATCCAATCATCAACTTGTCTTGGTAACTTGTATCAACTTATTTCAACAGTAATGTACTTTACTGTACAATGTTTTGTAAATGTGTACAGATTGTATTCTAAGAGCTTACATTGAAGACCATATCTATAACTGTCTACATTACCTGTCAGCGTCTGCGGAACGGTGGTGGGCGAGGGCCATGCCTTGCACACCCACCTCCCCCTTTTTAGACCTTTTGATCAAAATATGTCTCTTTTTTTTTTACCATATAATTTTTTTTTTTCAATTGTTCGGCTCCCATTTTCACTTGCCTCCCCCACCCACCCCACTTCTTACCATGGTTAGCAGCCCCTGCCTGTTGGACTGCATGCAAAACACTAGCCAGGTATCATAAACTATAAATGATGACAGACTTTTAAGCCAAGAGTTCTCAATGAAATTGATCTAGCCCTTTAAACTGTTTTGGATCTTTCCATCTGTTTGTCATGCTCGCACAATGAATGTAAACTCTGATCTAGGATACTATATTCGAACTTTATATATATGAATGATATTATAAGTAAATAATAAAAGATTATTTCTTTTACTTTAAACATAACTGGATGTACACCGATGATAATGAAGGAAAATACATGTAATAGAGTATAAACAGTCATTAGCAGTCAACGTGTTACTATTGAGGTGAGATCTGATAACATACAACTGTACAGCGATAACATCAAACAATATTCTATGTAAAACATATAAATAGGACCCAACGGTATATATTTAAAGATAAAAAATTTAAAACGTACATGCAATGTAATAGCTATAAAAGAAAATCGGTACAACAAAAATGGATATTTTAAAATAAGTAAATATACTAACTTTACTATGAATATTAAAGTTTATTTAACGTATTACAGTAAATGCAACAACTTGAATGTTTGAGAATAAAAGCACTCACCTGTTAGCTTGATAACAACCATGTTTGATATGACGGATATCATTGCCGATTTACGGCAAACCAGCTGTTCTTCCCGCCTTTGAAGGTTGTCCGTCTTATCTCTTGGCCAATGAAACGTCGCTGTTCCCATGCGGGGAGGGGCTAACTGGCGTTACTCGCTAGGCCTACTGTGTTTGTTACTATGTTAGGCGATAAATAAACTTTACTTTGGCGGTTAATATTACTAATTGCCAATGACGATTCTTACATAATATTTTTAGCACAGATTGTACACATTATTTGTTAGGAACAAACGGGTATCTTCTTTAAGTCGTCGGTCCTTTTGATATGTTATTTACTGATCTCTGCAACTATGTCTGACATTATGCGTTTCTTTGTAAACTAATGCACAAAATCTTCCATCTACCACGATATACAATGTTAATTGCAACATCGTAAACATTACAATTTAAACGCTAACCCTTAGGCAAGCTCACTATAATGTGCGACAAAACCTACTTGTTTTCAGAAACAACAGTTCTTCTAAAGCTCGTAGTAAAACAATAAACATTATTTAAAACTCCAGTAGAATTGTTATTGCTCAAAACATATTTGCATTGTATATCTTTGAAGTAAATAATTTATCATCAAAATATTTAAATCTGTCATAATTGTACATTAATAATTATAAAGCTATTACTTTTTTCATTGATCCTATACCGTAATAACCACGTACATGTAATAAGAAAAGTTAGTAAATAGTATTTACTAAATACAGTAATAATATCGTAATTCAAGAAACTTTTGTTTTCTGTCTTTACATATTATACATTTTTGCCATAGTAAGCGTGTCTAAGCATACCTTCAACATCCCTCCCTATTCCAACCACCTCCCCATCCCAAACGAGGTTCTTGTACTCTTTATACGTAACACACCATTTGGATAGTTTCGTTTATGACAAGAAGACAAGAATTTATTTGCACTCGGGCCGTTGCATAACGGCATAGGAGGAATATATACATTTTATAATATACACGTGACAATATGGATGACAGTTTTACTTATACAATATTAATAGTTTTATATATGATACACATGCTATTCATATGACAAAAATCACTATAATAAGAAAAACAATAGAAATACATTTCTATGAATACATAGACGGTTACGATTGGTTTTAGATGCGTTATCCACTGAATATTTAGAACCACCACAATTATAAAAGTATGTATACAATCTTAAATCGTCGTTTGTACTTTGTAGGCCTAGTATTTGTAATAATATTTTATAATATCAACACACTGTCAAGGGTTACCCTTTTAAAAGTTAAACTCAAATACTGGAACACTATAACCTTAAATCAAAATAACCGCAAAGTAATGATTCTTTACATAAACATTGTATTTTAATTCAAACGACAGAATTAGGTTTTTTTTTACACCATGGATTTGTCGTGAAACTGTATTCAAAAAAGTATTCTCACATAAATAATGAAAGACCAGTATATAGGATTCTCTGTTGAGCAGTTCGTTTTGGTTCTTTTTGGATAAAAAGTGGACTTAAAACTTTATTGGTCCAAATGGATGTATTTGTTAGCTGACAGTACGGTACTTTTTAAACAACTTTTCACATGAGATGATTCGAACACCCGGAATCCTTTTAAATAAAGTTTGTTTTATTTAACGACGCCACTAGAAACACATCGATTATAAATCAGCGGTTATTGGACGTCAGAC